>JAPDOI010000981.1:0-242332 GCA_029168955.1 Aplectana chamaeleonis | reverse complement strand
AAGAGCTGTACCGCGCCTCCCGCCTTATGAGCACGGCCAGAAGCGTTTACTACGACGCAAAATTGAGAAGATTATATGGAAGGAAATGCACGGAACTCTGCAGAGCTATTAGTCCCTGATGGGATATGTCCTGCTGGTCTTGAAGAAGATACCCACTGACTCACACCTACCGCTCCTCACTGATGTGATAAACTCCTCGTTCATGTTCGTGTACTATCCCGCAGAATTGGGGAAGATGTGCAAACGTCGTTCCGCTGCCCAAGCCTGGCAAGCCCCCAAGCTTCAGGTCATAGCGCGGATATCGGGCCCATTAGCTTGTTATGTTCTTTTGCTAAAGTAGCTGAAGAAGCTGAGTCGTCAAAAGACCCATGGCCGAGCACTAACGAGAGGCAGGTGTTTGTGCATGGATTCAGAAAAATGCATTCCACCAGCGACAAGCTTTCAATTTAGAAATCACAGAGCTATGCAATTGATGGAGCTTCAACGCGTATAGACCGGAAAGAACTGCCTAGCAGTTGCCTTGGATCTCACTAAGGCTTTCGACACAGTGAATCTTGTTATCTTGTATCAAACAACTTACTGGAGTCATCAATCCCGCTTCATGGCAAAAGCGCTGGATAGCTCAGGCATTCACTAAGGAAAGACGGGCTAGAATGATGTTCCAGGAAATCCATGTCTCAAACAGCATCTCCGATTGCAGCTGGAGTCCCACAGGGCGGTGTAATTGTCGCCTCGCCTCTCTTTAAATTCTGCCTGTACCTCGAAGATATGGCTCCGCCTCACCCCAAGATATCAAGGTGGAATCGCTTACGCTGGTGATATGACTGTCTTGTGTCGTGATCGGGACGCCCATAAATATGTGCCGCCGCTAAGATTATCGGCGTACTTGACCGCACTGAAAAGCTTCTTCGACCGCAAAAATGCTGAAGATTTCTGCGTCAAAGTCATCGGTATCCGTACTCACAAACGGACCCATCTGAACACAGCGCACCATCCGATATGTCGTATGGAATGGAGATCGGTTTTGGCTCGCCGCGCCGCTTCCCCAAAACTTCTCGGACTCGTACTCGATCCATCGCTCAAATTCCATAAGAACACTGTGGAAACAGGAAGCAGGCTATCGTTCAAAGCGAAGCTTAACGTGCTTAGAGCCCTGGGCGAAAGAATTTCATGCCGAGGTAGCAGCAAAGAAACCACATTTGTTTACAACGTATAAGCCGCTATTCTCCAGCCATGCACTGGAATACGGCGCCCCGGTTTGGCAGCATCTAGTTTCGGGAATCCTCTTGGACTAAGATGCAACGTGTATACAGAATGCGGCTCTTCCGAATCGCCACCGGGTGTGCAAGAAGTTCCCCGGTCGATCACTGCATGCTGAGACCCGCTTATTACCAGTGAGGGAGCACTGTGAGCTCCAGAGCCCAACAATTTTTCATCAACGATTTGTCAAACAACCAAATCACCACTCTTCGGAGAGGTGCTAGAAGCCCCGTCAGAGAGAGAAGATCAGAAAGCCATTCGCCGATGCTCCCAGCAGTCAATCTGCAGAGAAGGCACGACTCACAGCAAGAACGACTCGTCCATTGCGCGAGGAGCATACTCCCCAGTTTGTACGGTGTATCATCTGGAAAAGGCGGTCATTAATCCTATATTGGGGGGGTAGTGCCTGCACCCAAGTCACACATCTGAGGCTCAACTCGGAAGAAGGGCCAGGTGCACGCTCGCATCATTTACTGCTGTGGTCACTCTACAATGCTATTGTCTTATGTCAGCTTAGGGATTGACAGCATTAAATCTGATGTATTGCCCGGACTGCCGGTACAACATCGGCCACGATACCGCCACATTTATTCAAACTGTCCGGAGAGACCTACCACGCTGATCGTAAATGGGCTTATGGACGAATCCGTTACCTGGTCGCCGCCCATTTTCCTCAACTTCTACCTATGACAAAACCCATCAATGTGGCCCGACTTGCAAAGAAGAAGAAGGCCTACCGCTCGACTCCATGTCCATCAGGACCAGGACACCTATCTCCAGCTGAGAACTTCGCTTGGTCGCCACGCTTGGCCGAACAGAGATCGACTTGATTATGCCACAACCAAAGGATGGCGTTGGACAACGTGACACTCGAAATGGAAAGACGGTTCAACAGACATCACGGCTCACGAGCATCGACATTTCGAGGCTAACGATCTCGTCTATGCACGAAAGGATTACCGCAACCAGAAGAGTTCCTGCAGGCACCAGCTTCTACCGTAGTACGACGCCTGGGAAATGGGCTCACTGTTTCCGTGCGCTGTGGAAACCTCCTAGGAGCGCCAGCATTAATCAGCTCAAACCTCGGAATGGAAATTTGACAGTAAACCACCTTGCTGGACGTATTCTGGAAGCTTGCCGCTGTTTGAACACCGATGTTGCCATGTCAACGACACAACGAATTATGGAACACCGAGGGACACACTCTTCGCCGCGTCAGCCGATCGTGAGCTGCTTCGACGATCATCACGGATCCGCCGCTCACCGACACGACCTCCACTTTTGAACCAAGGGAGGAAGTCCCTATCTAACCTCCTGAATAAAAGTGGAGGTGTTAAGGAGATAATATCATCTCTTACTCTCCCTGATGATGCATCAGCCATGGCGCATATAAAAGTGGTCAAGTGATTTTACAGTGATGTTCTGCATTCTCTTGGTTGCTAATAAAGCTATCGTCTTCACTTCTCTACACGCCACAGACACTACAACAATTTATATGTACAATAGAGAGGGGGCGGTTGGTAAAGGAGGAATCAGAGTTGCTGGGGGCGGAGCACAGAACACAACGGAAGGAGGAGTTGTGATGCCTCACAGAACTAAGACCTGAACAGGAGAAGTGCACCCACCTTTGGCATCCAAAGCATTGGACTTGTTTCCTCCACACTGCCACGACACGAACGTACGACATCTCGGCAGCAACATTTTCTTCAAAGGCCTTCTACGGGGATGCGGGTGGTCTTAAACGGTAGGGTTCAGAGCGTAGTTTCTTAAAGCTAGGATCTTTCCGGGTACCTTATTTAGAACTTGAGTTACTGCAAAGTTTTAAAACCCAAATTTATGTTCGTGGCCGATTTCCTTTTTTTCATCGTCTCCCGCTTTATATAACATCGGCGGGAATCCACCAGGGAGGAGACTTTTGCGTTTCCTCGGTAGGTGGCTTAGCGGAAGGAACTCCAATGCACCTATAACCTATAGCGGCACATGGCGCTGAGTTTGCGCCAACCTTCAGCAGTGAACGCTGAAGTCTGAACGCGAAGTCTCTTCAGGATCCATGCCGACGTTATGTAGCGGTCTTCGGCGTTACTCTGAGATGATGAAAGTTTGTAACCAGGGTAAATCGACCACATTGGACTCAGATATCCTTCTTTTTCTTCTTTGCAGCCGCGAAGAGAGTACTGCCTATATAGGTTCAGAAACTGGGCATGACCAGCGTTGGATTCGGGTCCACAAAGGTCCTATTGCCAAGTCAATGTCATTGTAGGGTTCTTTGGACGGTTGAATAAGTGTAGGAGTATTGTGGCTTAGTGACCACCACAGTCCGGGCAAACGCGTCAGGAGTGCTATTGTCCGATCCTGTTCACGTAGGACTTCACAGGAACGTTGAGTCTACCATAGCGCAACGAGGCCAGAGTGCATCTGGCACGGGCCTGCACTAAGCTGGGACGGCACTCAGAAATTCGAAGGCGGCACAGTACCCAAGACTCAGAAATTCGAGGCAAGTAATAGTACCCAGAATAGGATTAACAGCCGCTCTTTCCAGATACCACTCTGGAAGAAATGTGATGTGCTCCTCGCGCAAATTGCAGATCGAGTGGCGCGTTCTTGATATGCGAATCGTGCCATCTTTGCAGATCGACTTTATCTGGAGCATCGGCAAAGGTTTTCTGATGCCTCTACCTCTCTTACAGGCTCAAGTACTCTCTGAGATGGGTGGTTGGGCTGCTTTGACGATGTTAATGTACAGCTGCTGGGCCTGGAGCTGACAGTGCTCCTTTACCGCAAAGCACCCCGTGTCTCCGGCGTGTGCGAATGCTCGATTGTGCGAACTCCTAGCACATCCGGTGGCGATCCGAAGCAGTGTTTTGTACACGCTGCACCTTGAGTCAGGATGAGTTCGACACTGAAGTGCTGCCCTAACCGGATTGCCGCATACCTAGGGCGAGCGGAAGCTGCATTATAGCTCCATAGCAAATGGTTAGAATAGTTTTCTGCTTACATGCTGCCCCAGATGATGTACCTCCCAGGTGCCCTTAGCACAGCAGAGTTTAGCACTCTTACAATTGCTTGCTTTTTGCCTCGGTGTTTATTTGTGAAACTTCAGCGACGGATCAGTATAAGGCCGAGTAGTTTGACGAAGTTGGAGCAGCAGGCGAAGGCGATCTCCACCCCAGCTGACATCGGGATGGAGGCACGCTGTGCTTCTTTGGGGTCCGTTGTGAAAACTGGGATACTGAAGACTTGGCAGCTGAGACAATGAGCATCTAGATTTATCGAGGCAATAGCTTTCAAACTCAAATCAGGTACTCGTTGATCTTGCTCGCGGCCACTTGGCAGTAATATCGCGGTTTTTGGGCACATGATAGTCATATCATCAAAGCGTAGGCGACAACTTTAATGTTCTGGGAGGTGCCGGAATGTACCTTCTAAGTACAGATTAAACAGAGCGGGCGATAAAGACTCCGCCTTGCGGAACACCTGGCAACGCTATGGGGATACCTCTTTTTAGACATTTCATTGATTTTGTTCTCTTTGCAGAAGAAGAAGAAACATGTAAGCTTTTGCTCTGACGGCCCTATGACGAATGCTGTTTATCCAACGCTTCAACACGGTGGGAATAGAGGACTTAAGTAGGTTATCCGATAGGAATACCCAGGTTAACACTGTCGAATGCCTTTGTCGGGGTCAGGGCTACTGCAACGGTAGCAGTCTAAGGGGCTTTTCTCATGTTGAAGCCGTCGATGGCATAGCCAACGATTTCCAAAAAGCGCCGTCGTGGTGGAATGTAGCTTCCTAAAGCCGTGCTGGTGACGTTGTTTCTCATTATTGCTGAGCCAAATCATTGACGACAAGTTTTTCAGTGGCAACCTTTGCAGCTAGAGGTGACCAAAAGGCTTATTGGCGCTGTATCCTTTCAGCTCATGACAGCGATTTATAATCGGGCTTAGGCAGAAGGGATGACATTTGCTGTTTTCCAGTTTTGTGGCAGTGTGCAGGTTCAGGAATGATGTGTTCATTAAATCAGTGAGCAGCGAGAGAGAAATTCAGCGGGAGCTTCTTCAGGACTGCTTTGGACAGATTCCGTCAGGTCCAATGGCTTTGGAATTACGCAATTTCTTTATAAATCTTCTCCACCTCGGCAGGATGAAGCGGCATCAGCCGTTGCTCCATAAGCGGAAGGCGGCACAGCTCCCTTACTTGTCACTCCGAGTTTTGCGGGCCACGCTTCGCACTTTATGTTATGAACGAAGCTCTTTGCCCAGAGCGTAAGCGGCATCTCGCATCCTGACTTGAATACATTGATTCTCGAAGCCTCGATCAGTAAGATACACGGTGGCGGGTGTGGTTTTTCCGGAGAGTTTTCTCAGGGATTTTCCATGTAGCAGCACGAAGTTCAATTTTTCAGTGAACTCCTGCCACTCGTCTTTCTTGTGCCTCGCTCAAGTCTTTTTCCTAATCTCCGTCGTCAAGTTCCAGTGACCTCCGGGTCTCAGATGGATTGGCAGATCTCTTTTTCATCTCTTGTCCTGATTTTTCTGAAGTATTTCCCTGGTGACATTAGGGTAAAAAGTTCTTCACCACGTCCTTCTGGTATGGCCGTATATTACTTTCATAGCCTTCCGGATATGCGTCAGATATGTGACGCTTCTTTCTTGGTGCACGTCGCCATTCGCATGGATATTCAAAACCGCTTTCCGGTGAGGAAGTTGCAACCTCTCCTGCGGAATCAGGCTCCAAGTCTGCAAGGCCCTAAATTGAGATATGAACGGTGAGCCAGAATACCAGAATAAGGGGCTAGAGAATTTGAGTAGATCGATATGGACGAAAAAATAAAGGAATGTGATGACTAGACAGGAGATTTGTAGAAGTGGACCACGAGCAAGCTACTAAAGAAAGGAATTGGAGGAAACCTGAGCGGAAATGTCTGGGCTAGAAAGATTTTGGCCGATGGAAGGGAGGCGAGTGGAGCTTGAATCATCGTTTAGGATAACCAGGTCGCACTCCTCCACGCCCCATTCTTCGAACGCGTCTTCTCCTGTAACATCAGAGTCAAGTGAAGAGCAAAAGGTATGAGCATTGAAGTCGCCCAAAGGCGAAGACGACTGAGGTGAGAGGGCGCAGTCGTTGAGTTGTTTTTAGAAGAGGGACAGGATTATAGGTTGGGGGACGGGGATGTAGTTGGGGGGAATGTAAGATGTTGAAGAGAGATAAGGGGAGTTTTGAGTGGGGAGATGGATGGGGACGTACTCGAAGTACCGTCACGCTAGGAACATGTGGGAATTAGGTGAGAAGGAAAGAGTGAGATGAATTACAAAAGTGGTAAGCTCCACTCCACCGAAGAGACGATCTTGGAGCATGGTACTGGAAGTATAGCCAGGGATATTTTAGGGGTGAGGGAAAAAAAGAGGTAGCAGGAGGTGGAAAGTTTGGGTTTCCTGAACCATTATAACATCTGGATGGTGAGTACGAGCAAAGAGAGAGAGAGAGAGCTCCGTAGATAGTTTGGCACGAAGGTCATTGAGATTTATATGTTTTCAATAGAAAGTGGGGCGATTATAGGTAGAGGAATCAGAGGTTGGAAGGTGAGGAGCATAGGGGACACAGCGAAAAGCAGAGGGTTATAATGCCTCACCAGTAACTGAGACTGAACAGAAGAGATGCACCCACACCTTTGGCATCCGGAAGCATTGGACACTTGTTTTACTCCATGTGACATCCTTGCCGCACGTGGACGCATGGGGTACTTCTTGAGAGGGTCCAGGATTCCTCTCGCCCACGCCCGGCCCTTTGTAGGAGAATCCTTAGGAGAGCTGAGGCCAGCCAATGCATCTCTCCCATAGCAAAAACCCTCTTCGTGGAGGGGTTGATGTCGGTTTGCACGGAGTTGATGTTGCTTCCTCCACACGGCCACGGCACGAACGTACGACATCTCGGCAGCTCAGATATCCTACTCTCATGACTCCTAGTTCTCAAAATTGACGACTTTCGGCGGGAGAACACCTGAGAAAGGTGTGAACCCTTATACTGTAGCCCAGTCTTCAGCGCGTTCATCTGGGAGATAGTGAAAGTGATTATATAGAATTGAATCGACCCACTCAACTCGAATATCAACTCATCGTGACTCATAGAATTCATTTGCAGGCAATTATTCAAAATTTTAGTCGTCAACCTGCTTTGGACTTATTACAAGGAGGATTCCATATGTATTGAATTTTATTCTTAGAAGACCTTTACTTCACTCCCTAAACTTCCTAATTGGAACTCCGCGACTCGTAAATCAGTTTCAATCAGCCTTTTAGTTAAAATCGCAATCTATATTTTAAATCTACGTGGAAAGCTTCTTGCTCCTGACGGTTTTTGAAAACTCACGAAACACGTTGGCTCAATTTGGCATTCGTCCAAAGATCAAAACCTCCCGCTTCCACCCCTCCGGAGCTCAGGCCTCACCCTGTGGGTGTTCCACACCCGCGCTGAACCACTGCATTAGAATCTCGGCGGAAGGTTTGTGATTTTGTCACTGTCGCTAAAATGTTAACAGGTATGCTATGAGAGTAGAAGTTTCTAAATTTTGC
Organism: Aplectana chamaeleonis; assembly: GCA_029168955.1. Lineage (NCBI taxonomy): Eukaryota > Metazoa > Nematoda > Chromadorea > Rhabditida > Cosmocercidae > Aplectana > Aplectana chamaeleonis. The sequence continues at coordinate 234,503 of JAPDOI010000981.1, read as the reverse complement.
CGTATAATTCATTCTAGAGACCAGAGGTGGTACAAAAGAAAATTTCATATGTAATCCCAAAAAAAGTATCCTTCATTTCCGCGCGCTCGCAGTGTCAGTAACATCGGTATCATAAGAATGTGCGAAGCGGATTGTTTTTCGATGGAGTTGTGCCAAGGAAAATGAAGAAATCATTCTCAAACCGCACCAATTCTATGATAGTGATGCTCCAACCCTGCGAGTAGCAGGGAAATGAAGCGATACCCCACTAAGGTCCTGCTCTGTTTTACGTGGAGGGCTTTGGGTCGCTCTTTGTTTCATTTAGAGAAGGGATACGCCTGCCGTTCGATCCGGAGTGAAGATCATTCAAACGTAATTGCGCGAAAGAAGTTCCACTGGGTTTTTTTACCGGGAAGTCCGGTGATGGGATGGGAGATATAGTATCAGCAGATTCACATCTGCGCTCTAATCTGGTAACATTACTAACTTGCTGTGTTTTTGTGTTTCTCACGTGTAAGCCCTTATGCATCGTATTATTTAATCAATAAGTAAATGGCGTCTAGATGAGAGCTCATTTATTACAACTGGATTTCAAGTTGATTCTCTAACATATTGCAGGTGGCCGTAAATCGGTGTTGCTTGGTGCGTATAGAAGATGGGGAAATCGTTTCTGTTGAACTTCTTCCTGCGCTACCTACAATGTGGCGTGCAGAGACGACTCCGGTCAGTTGCCCTTCACTCTATCTATGTTGTTTATGCCTTTCATGTTCATAGCAGCCGGTGTTTCCGGCAAGGCGGAGATGTTAAGTCCCTGCCCTATTCAGCCTGTATCTTGAGTGGACATCTCTGAGGCACTCCCAATGAGTGTAAAGTTATTGTTATGTATGCCGACGACATCACCTTCATCATGCGCGCCAGGACCGTGACCTGCAGATAGCCGCTAACAAGATCAGCGCCTCTCTCGTCGAGTTTGAAGCTCTTCCTCGATGATAGGATGCTCACAGTATCTGCTGCAAAAGCCTCTGTTTCAGTGTTCACCAACAAACACCAAAAGGAACACAGTGCCCATCCCAGATGTCAAATGGGATGGTGACCTGTTGCTAGCAGCAAAATTCCTGACTAAGCTGCTTGGCCTTATTCTTGATCCGTCGCTGAAGTTCCACAAAAACGCGGAACAGAAACAAACAGTCGTCAAGGCTAGGCTTAATATCTTGAGAGCTGTCGGAGGAACATCATGGGGAAGCAGCCGAGAGACTATATTGAGAACCTACGGAGCAATACTTCAAGCCGGCTTCTGGAATATGCGGCACCAGTGTGGCAGCACCTGGTGTCTGATAGAGTCCTGGAAAAAAAGCTGCGGCGTGTACCGAATGCTGCGCTTAGAATTCGCTACCGGTTGTGCAAGGCTCCCCCAATATAACATCTTCACGCGGAGGCCTGCATATTGCCGGTCAAGGAGCATTGTGAACTACAAGCACAGCAGATGTATATTAATGTTCTGAGACAGCCGAATCATCCGACAAAGAGAATCATGAAGCCCATTAGAGAGAGGTCGATTAGGACGCCGTTGCTGCCGAGATGTCGTAAGTTCGTGCCGTGGCAGTGTGGAGGAAAGAAGACCACCTACGTGCAAACCGACGTCATCCCTCCACGAAGAGGTTTTTCGTCATGGGAGAGGTGCTGGCCGGCCGCAGCTCTCCTTCGGATTCTCCTGCTAAGGGCCGGCGTGGAGAGGAATCCTGACCCGGTCAGAACTACCTATGCGCCACGTGCGGCAAGGATGTCACATGGAGGAAAACAAGCGTCCAGTGCTTCGGATGCCAAAGGTGGGTGCATCTCTCCTGTTCGGGTCTCTGCTCTGTGAGGCATCATAACTCTTCTTTCGATGTGTTTTGTGCTCCCCACCTACCACCTCTGATTCCTCAAACTCCAATCGCCCCCTTTCCATTGTACATATAAATCTCAACGGCCTTCGTGGCAAGCTTTCTGAGCTCTCTCTCTTTGCACGTACTTACCATCCAGACGTGATCATGGTTCAAGAAACCAAGCTCTCTCCATCCCACACAAATCCTCATCCCAATAGCCCAGGCTATACTTCTTACCATGCTCCAAGGTCAAATCTTGGCGGAGGAGTTTCCACTTTTGTATTATCTACTCTTCCTCACACCTCACACCTAACACTCCCACGGACGGTACTCGAGTACCTCCCGGTTCATCTCCCCTTAAAACTCCCCTTTCTCTCTTCAACATCTATATTCCCCCTACCACTTCATGCCCCATCCTATGATCCTATTCCACTCCTTAGGCAGCTTTACGACTGCTCTCTCATCTTCGTCTATATTTGCGGGCGATTTTAATGCTCATACATTTTGCTCGTCTCTTGGCTCTGATGCTAGAGGAAGTGGCGTCGAGAAATGGGCGGAGGAGTGCGACCTGGTCATACTAAACGATGATCAGCCCACTTCGTCTCCCTGCCAACGGCCGATCTTCTAGCCCAGACATAATTCTTGTCTCTTCCAACCTTTCAAACACCAGCTCATGGTCTACCTCAACTACATTGTCTAGTGATCATATTCCTGTCTTTGTGCACATCGATCTCTCAAATTCTCTTGCTCCTTAATCTGGTGCTCGACAACGTTCTTATCCCAATTTAGGCCAAGCAGACTGGTGCCTGTTCAGTGAGGTTGCGCTCTGCCTAGCGGCTGATTATCCGTGGAACGGCAAAGTGCACCAAAAGGAGCACCACCTGTCTGATGTAATCCGCCGGGCCATGAAGGCGGCTATTCCTGTTGGCCGCGTTAAGACGTTCTATCCAAACGTCACCAGAGAAATTCTCCAAAAGATTAGGACTAGAGATGCCAGGAGAGCAGCCGACCATCTAGACCCTGTCGTTGCTCAACTCGATGACGAGATCAGAAAAGATCTGGACAGGCACAAGAAAGAAGAATGGGGAAAAGTTCACGGGACAGTTGGATTTCAAGGCGGACAGTGCAGCTACTTGGAAGTTACTGCGGAAGCTATCTGGAAAGAGCTCGCCAGCCACCGTATCTACCATCGAATTTGATAATAACGTTTTCAACACGGGTAAGGAAGCCGCCTACTCTCTTGGAAAAAGCTTCTTTGTCACGAGTACACGGCGAGGTCCGCAGAATAGAGTGACGCCTCCCGCTCATGAGCACGGCTTATGCGTACACTGTGGCGCACGTAGAGAAGATCATAAAGGACATGCAGAACTCCAAAGCTGTCGGTCCCGACGGCATTTGTCCTGCTGTACTGGAGAAGCTCCCGATTGAGATCCTCCCACTCGTCGTTGGTATGATTAACACTTCATTCAGCTCGTGCATTATTCCCCAAAACTGGAAGACAGCCAACGTCATCCCGTTGCTTAAGCCAGGCAAACCTCAGTCGTCAGTAAATGGATATCGACCCATCAGCCTGATGTCACCTTTCGCCAAGGTAGCCGAAAAGCTCATTGTGGAGAATTTAGCAGAGCAGAACGAGAAACAATTGTTTCAACACGGGTTCAAAAGGCTGCATTCTACAACTACTGCGTCGCTAGAAATTACTAGCTATGCAATCGACGTATTCAACGCTTTGAAGCCATTGACAACTGTAGCTGTCGCTTTGGATTTCACCAAGGCTTTCGATACGGTTAACCTAGGAATCCTGTCAAGAAACGTTTTTGAGTCCTCAATACCACCGAGGCAAAAGCGCTGGACAGCGGCCTTCATCAAAGGTCGACGGGCAAGAGTCATTTTCCAGAACCATGTCTCCAACAGTATTCCTATGGCAGCTGGAGTCCCCGAGGGCGGTGTTTTATCACCAGCTCTCTTCAGTCTGTATCTCGAAGATATGCTTGAACCACCACAGGATATCAAGACTGTCGCCTACGCCGATGACATAACAATCATGTGTCGAGATCGGAACATACAGGTTGCCGCCACCAAGATCAACGAGTACCTGAAGACGCTGAAGAGGTTCTTCGACGACAAGATGCTAAAGATCTCCGCATCGAAATCATCAGTATCCGTCCTCACAACTTGGACCCATCCGAGCATAGAGCTCATCCGAGGTAGAGTGGGATGGAGACCGTCTGCCTGCTGCTCGATTTCCAAAGCTGCTCGGTCTTGTGCTCGATCCGTCGCTCAAGTTTCATAAAAATACCGAGCAGAAGCAGGCTGTCATTAAAGCCAAACTCAATGTTCTCAGGGCTCTAGGCGGTACCTCATGGGGTAGCAGCAAGGAAACGATACTCATGACGTATAAGGCGATTCATCAGCCAGCCATGGAATACGCCGCACCGGTTTGGCAGCATCTAGTTTCAGAATCTTCCTGGATTAAGATGCAACGCGTACAAAATGCCGCTCTTCGCATTGCCACCGGATGTGCAAAGAGTTTCCCAGTCGAGCATCTACATGCCGAAGCCCGTCTATTGCCTGTGAAGAAGCACTGTCAGCTGCAAAGCCCAGCAATTACGAATCAATATTATTAAGCAACCAAACCACCCGTCCTGGAGAGTGCGTAACCTTGTAGAGAGAGAGCCAAAAGAATACCATTTGCCGATGCTCCATGCAAAGTTAGCTTGCAAAGATGGCACGACTCACAGCAAGAACGACTCCGTCTTTTGCGCGAGGAGCACACCAATTCGTACGGTGTCATCTGAGAAGGCGGCGGTGATTCCTATACTAGGAGAAGTGCCGCCTCCAGTCTGCAAATCCGAGACTCAACTCGGAAGAAGGGCTAGATGCACACTCGCATCGTTGCGCTGCGGTCACTCGTCAATGCTCATGTCCTACGTCAGCAAGATTGACAGCAGCAAATCTGATGTTTATCCGGACTGCGGTACTATCGGCCATGATACAGCACATTTATTTCACTGTCCGGTGAGACCTACCTACCACACTGACCACAATGGATCTATGGACGAATCCACTACTGGTCGCCCAGTTTCTTCACCTATGACTAAACCTCGATGTGGCTGCAAAGAAGAAGAAGAAGAAGGACGCCGTTCGCCTATGCTCCTCGTAAAAGTTGGTGCACAGAGATGGGCCGACTCCAACATGGAAAGGCTTCGTCTTCTGCGTGAGGAGCACACCCAGTTTGAGCGAGGATATCTAACGAAGGCGGCTGTGAACCCTATCTCGGGAACAGTGCCGCCTCGGGTTTGCGAGTCCGAGTCTCAACTGGGCAGACGAGCCAGATGTGCTATTGCCTCGCTGCGCTGTGGTCACTCTATTCTGCTCATGTCTTACGTCAACAAGGTCGACAGCAGCCTACCAGACGCATGCCCGGACTGTGGTGCTCCCGGAAACGACACGGCGCATTTGTTCTTGGCCCGAAGAGATCTACCTCCTTAACCACAATGGACTTTTGGACGAATCCTGTGAAGGCCGCCCAGTTCCTCAACCTATGACAAAAACCGTTTTGAGGCTGCAGAAGAAGAAGATGTTCTGCAATTCAGCACCTCTTTAAAGCTATGGGATATTGATTAGAAACGTTCCCTGTTGGCTTTATAAATAGATCTTATGATCTAAAACGGGCATTGTAGTGTAAATTCATGTTATAATTCTTGAAAGTTTGAGGACTAACAAAGAGTTCTGGTCTTTGTGGGTAGCGAGCGATCATAAAGTATGTCCTTCCTTGCTACATATGTTTTCTAATATAGTGATGAATGACATGTCCCGCGACCGCTTGCTACTGATGTGATTGGAAGTTTATAACACTTCCCCATTTTGTTCTAAAATTTGGATCTTAAGGAAGATCTGTATGTTCGCCTAGATAGATTTTGCACTTTCCAAAAGTTTGCTTCTCAAATCTCTCTGGAATTATATTACCAAGTTTATCACGACTCTTTCTCCGCACTTTTTGAGGGAGCCGGGTGAAGTTATTAGCGAAGGCACGGCGTACCGTACCACGGCTTACATCGATCCTCTCGAACTTTTAGCGATTGGCTGTGCAAATTTTTGTACCCCGTGCCGTGCACTGTCTTGAATTCGGTTCATGAGAAGTGTGACGATTACTATCAGTGGATTCTCTTTTCGCAGAGGATTTCACAGTTCTATGTCGCTCGTATTTTTAGCATTAGAGTAGAACTCTTACCTCGTGCTCATCTAATGGAGTGCAAAACACAGACTACGACATAGCACAAAATGCTACTTCAGTATTTTCCCAATCATCGGATTCTCTGTTAAACTTGGACTCCAGAAAATCCACACTGTATGCCTTGTTTTGTCCTCTTAGCAGGCTCAGGCGTACGGTGTGACGATCACAGAGGGGGGGCAGCCTTTGACGCCGGGTAGGGGGGGGGGCGCAGGCCCCCGGTCCGTCATGATGCCAGAAATTTCCCTCCTACCGTACTGAGCGGATTTTGTTCGCAAAAACGGCGATTCGTGCTCATTTCGCGCGCAAAAAGTGCCACATAGCCATAACTTGTTTCAAAGTTCTACGGAATTCAATTTTGATGCCATTTTGAACAGCTTTCAACGAGTACCATACAATAGTGATGCGAAATAACTGAGTTAGTACCCGAAATCAATCAAGAACTGTATATTTCCACATGAAAATCCCTCATTGTGAACTGATCAGACGGTCACCATAAGAGAAATGTGACCCGTTTCGACCTGTGGTCATTGGGAATCACAGAAAGAAATGCAAGTATTACGATGAAACACTGGAGTCAGAAAGACTTTCAACATACTATTGTATTCACCTCCCTAACAGAAACATGAAACTGAAAATTCATTCCATCAATTTTGAAGTGAGTTTTGACGATGGGGCGCTCTGCGCTAGCAAAAAATGCAACAAAACGTTTGCAGAAAATTTACTCGGTGCTGCACTTCGTTTTCAGACCTCGCAATTGAGTGTCAAATCTACTGAAAGGATTCGTTCGAAAAAGTTTCAAAAAATGTAGCGAAGTGGTGGAGGCTTGCGTTCACGTGTTCCACAATAATAGATGGACTGGCGTCATTTATTACCCTTTATGTGACATTTTCTTGCTTTCGCCCTGCGGTGTGACATCTATGTTCTGTTCCAGCCGTCTGAGACTTACAAGCAGCACCAGGTAACTGATAAGAATCCTGTGTGCTCATGACTGAAAACTTTCAGCCCATCAGACACGGTGGAGCATCGTCATTTGAAGGAACCCGAAATTAATTTCCTCTGCTGCAGATCCTTAGGTAGATCTCCCATTAATCCTGGATGGTGGACCGAATAGGAAGTACTCCTTCACAACAAGTGTTTGGGTGAGGTTCATTGCATATCTTCCTGCGCCTTGATTACAAGGGCCAATTTGTGAGCTCCGCAGACAACAGCAGATCATTCCTCGTGGGTCCCGAAATTTCGTTGCTGGTTACGTATGTTCTTTCAATAATCCGTAGATACCTTGCATCCTACCGGTCATAACGGAAGCCCCACCACAACCGTTTCAAGAAAGAGAAATAAGACGTTTAATTGAGAATGTTCAAAGACTCATCGAGAGACCAGGTTGCTGTGTCTAAGAATCTAATGAAGTTAAGCGTTCTCGTAAAACATGCAAGGTGCCACGCGCGAACTTATTCTGAACTTCCACAATAGTTAATGAACGGCTGACAGGAGATGCAGTTTTCAGTGAAAATACCATCTATTTGATTCCGTTTCCTGTGTGATCATCTGTTAGAGATGAGATCGGGAGGTTTTCGCCGATGACTTACTTCAACAGATCGTGTTTCATGTTAACAGCGAACTGCTTAATTACACCTGTAGGCTCTTCTCGCTTCGCATTGAGCTCCACAAGCAACTGTTCCTGTGTCCATCGTGCAATTACGAGTGGAAATTCTTTGGCAAAATTAAACACCTTTTCAGAGTAGTGTAGGCTATGGCCCTAGATGTTATTGCAGCCCCGGTGGTTCGCTTCACTTCCTTCTCATGGCCTAGGAGACACGCAAGATTTTGTTGTGCTCTGTGGGGTTGTAGTGGTGTGGTCTAATCGTCTGGCGAAGTAATCTCAGCCCATTTCTGCACGTTCAAAAAATCTGTAGATAGTTTTTTTTTGAGACAGGACACCTTGCCATAGTCAAAGTGAGGTGTCTCGAAGACAGTCTTCACCCTCCCTTGGCTGTCGCCGTATGAGCGGAATCTCTCTGAACCTTGCCGTGCTCTGTTGGTTCTGTATTCTAGGCACTTTCCAAAATTAGGGGCGAGTATGTCGCTTTCTTCAATCTACTGGGATCGATTCTGACCTGGATCCTCATCTAATAGATCTAGTATGCCAATCCTCGCGGTCTGACGACTGTCGCAAAGCTTGCTGCAGGAAAGTTTGCAGCAATAGGGAGTGTTGTCTTCCTAGTGTTGTCTCTAACACCATTGTCTCAATCGAAGCATTGGATGATTTAGGTCCTGCAACATCAGCGCGTTGCAATCTCGATTTGGGGTCGTACCACCCATAGTCAGCAAGACCGAGATGGAGCTCGGTAGGCGGGCTAGAAGTACCCTTGCCTCGTTACGCTGCGGTCATTCCCCTATGCTGATGTCATACTTGCATAAGATCGATCGCAGTAAGCCTGACGAGTGCCCGGACTGTGGTAGCCGTGGCCACACAACTGAACACCTATTTGATTGCCCAAAGAGGCCGACCACTCTGACAACAATGGATTCGTGGACGAATCGGGTTCAGTCGCCCGTTTCTTGAACCTTTGACAAAAACATTCCTGCGGCTGCAAAGAAGAAGAAGAAGAAGAAGCAATCTCGATCCGAAACGCAGGACCGCATTCTCACACCGAAACATTCCGCACAGTTTTGCAACCTGGTCGCTAGCCGAAGTACTTTCCTTATTCGCCAACGTGTTAGTTCTCTGAACGATCCCAATATGTTGACCGACAAATAATCCAGAATTTCGAGGTTTTTCTGGGTTTCTGATTGGCGAGACATCAACTCAGAACGTGGCTGTTGAAGCTCCTAACAGGCTTTGCGTAAATGCTTAGAAGCTCTTCGATTTCCTGCTCTCTCGAGAGCAGGCTCTACTTCAGGGGCCCATTTCACCACTTTGTTGTCTGTAGTAAGATTAAAAGGTATGGCGCAAAGATACACGCCGTTGAATCGAACAGTAAAACCATCGCATGAATTCCATCTTTCCCAAACCATCGTATAACTGAGGTAGCAGGTCGAAAATCGTGAAACTGACGTCACATTCGTCTTCAGCGCCCTGGATTACACCCTAGTGATTTCAACCAAATCCGAGATACTGACCAGAGATCGGAAAACGGCTGTCGGGACTTGGACGTCAGGAGAGGTCGAAAAAATAATTTCTCTGGGTCGGGCTGTTGCAGTGTTTATTTTGAAGAGGACCACCAAAAAAAATTGTCGGCCGAGTCCCAGGTCGATCCGACCATTTTGAGCCGATTATGGCCGGTGTGACGGCTGTAGATGTGACGGTGTGACTTGACCTATAACGTCCGTTTTTGCTGAAAATCGTTTGGAAGCGTTGTTCGGAAGAGACCTCTCAAATTGTTTTGCACAAAGGGTTGAAGTCTCAACCTCGGTGGGAGGGGGGCCGCACCGGATCCAAAGCTGGAGGAGGGGGCCGCATCTCTCAGGGGCCCATCACACCGCTACTCCTTACCCTGCCTCTTAGGATCTGCTTGTTTTTTTACTGATCGATAAACACCTGTCGACATGGGGAGTTATGTTAGAAATTTACTCCTACAGTTCCACGAATCTGTGGTATTTTGTATACAAATGATCCGAATCATTCGAGTTCGGATAATCGGAATTTGGATCAAATGTAATTTTGGTGAATCCGATTTTGAATGAATTGGATTCACCTCTATCGGAGGGTCGGGTTAGCATTCCTTCAAATTACGTGCTTTTATACACTTTCCAGTATTGTATTGTATTGTTTATCGGGATACCAACAAACAAAAACATCCGGAGTCAATCATTTTCGAATGTTTTCGGATCTGCCCTTCGATTCCCCCTGATGCAGGGCGGGGCGCGCCAAACTCTTCAACTGAATACGCTAGCGCTCCTTTCTCGCTTTCAATAACCTCTGTTTTCAAGATGACGACGGTTTCGGAGGAATGGACTGGTTAAGCATATCTCCTGATACGCTGAAAGGATTTTCCTGGCGTGGTGGAAGCAAGCGGGACACTAATGGAATACTGATATGGAGTCAGCCTTTCATAATGAAGGACAAAAATGGAGAAGAGGTGTGCATATTTTGCTATGAAACGCCGTGAGAAGGAATTGGCTGGAATCAGTAGTTCTAGAGTTTTGACAGTTGTGAACCTGATTTTGGGTGACACAACACGTAGTAAAGTTTGAAAACAGTTGGTGCTCATACCCGGTCGGTGGGTTAGGGAGTGCGCGGTCTGGTGGAATCTGGCTTATTTATGAACATTTTGCGTTTTTTGTTCTACTCGTCAAGTTGTCATCGAAACTCACGGATTCTCTGAGAGCTTCGGCCGAGAAATAGCCGCGAAATGCCTGCCTTCCGCGTAATGTTCTCGGAATAGCCGGGGAACAGCTGGTTGCCGCCAAATAGCCGAGAAATAGCCAAGAAATAGGCGGGAAATAATGCTCTCCGGGGAAATATACGACGAATTCCCGAGGCATGTTTCAGATGTCAACACCTCTGTTGGTTGAATTACCTAAGTTTGAGGTACCTGGACCTCGCTTAGACCATTGGTATAACTCCAGTCTACTACCGCGACAGGTTCGCTCATCTGTTACGAATCGTGTCGGGACCAGGGATGAGCGGAATTTTTTTCTGAACTTCGGAAATCGGAAATCGGAAGGACCTTCTCAATTTCGGAAATCGGAATTCGGAAATCGGAACGCCAAAAACCATCGGAAATCGGAATGCGGAAATCGGAAATACATTCAGTGAAGTTCTTAACGCCCCCCCCCCTGGTGACTGCGCGTACCAAAAAAACTTGAACTCATCCTTCTTTACTGAAAGTTTTCATGCAAACACAATCAACTCTGGCTTTGTGAAAAGTGAAAACGGACCTCGAATCCGAATTCAGCGCCTAAAATAACCCTCTGGGGATTTGGCCAGGGAGAGCGTAAAAATTTTTTATCTCGTGAATATTTCCGATTTCTTCCGCATTTTCAGGCTTTTTTTCGGAAATCGGAAATCGGAAGGCCAAAATCCATCGGAATTCGGAAATCGGAAACCGGAATTCCGCTCATCCCTGGTCGGGACCCACACTCTCACCTTGAAAAGAGCTGTCGCGGGAACAGTTTGCATGCGCCGGTCGCAGGGGTGCAGATGGGTGGTATAGAATCAAATGTTGAAACCGTGCTGCAGTCAGTCGCTGTCGCGGGCAAGGGGCGCAGTGTGGCGCACTGCAACCGTTAGCCTGGTTTAGTGCAGGTTCCCTATGTTTTTCCATCCTTTTTTTTGTAGTTCTTTCTTTCGCTTCTCTCGTGGTGTCTTCACCTCATCTTGAATGTATAAAACTCTTAAAACCTGCCCCTTTATAGAACTGAAACGGAACTTGTTTGCACTAAGACTCCGGGTTATTGATCCGACGTTTTGTTTGCAATTACGCGGGCGATGACGCTTGTCAGAAGCAATAAGTTGGCGTGATGGCCCCTTCAAGCTCCACCGTTATGCATCAAATTTCAACTGCAGGCGTTGTTTTTGCATTAACAGAACTATACCTATTTTTGAAAACCTTGGCAGAAATCATCCCATTTCTTCCAATTATACATCAATCAAAAATTTCATTCGAGTAAAAATTGAGCTGGGTGACCGTACAAGTAGCGCTTCCTGATTGGCTGGATACTATACATTGGATCCGAATCAAAAAAATTCGGATACTCAGATTTCGGATAACTCAAAAATCAAAGGTCGCGGATATCCGGCTCAAACGGATAGATTCAAAATAGCAAGATCGGATAATCCGAGTCAATCGGATAGGGAGGCGAAACGGATAGTCGGATCTCGGATCAATCCGAAAATTACGTTTTCTCGGTGATTCGGATTTTGGATCACTCGGATTTTGACCTTTTTTCGGTGAGTTGGAATCCGAGTATCTGAGTCGGGTATCCGGTCGGATACAAGATGGTATAATTCAAAAAGTTTATCGAAAATTGATAGTCTGGTGAGAATCCTCAAAAAAAAGAGATTTTTCTACCATAGTATGATAAACGAACTCATTGATAATCATCTTTGTCGCGAAATATTTGCAAACCAAACTGATGTGATCACCTTTCACAATCTCTTCAAAGTGATAGTAATGTCAAAGCATTAGTCTAAAAGAGTATCAACCCTTCACATCGAATTCGTAAATACCCGTGAGTTACTGTCTAATCCACTTAAAAGGATTGCCCGTTCGATCAATACACATGGTTTTTGGTAGGCAATCGAACCCTCAATGCGCCATAAGGGGTATGGTATATTTTTTTGCGACACACTGTCGCGCAGCTCTGCACAGCGACAGCGACCGCCGGTCGCGGAGCTTCTACCCTTTTAACCTGTCGCTATCGCAGTGTGTTGCAAGCTTCGGCCGCGACAGGGACAGTGGCAGCGACAGGATTCAGCCCATTCGCAGTATGTCGGCCCTCCGCGTTACGTCGCTGCGACAGACGCACGATAATCGTGCCTACGACGACTGGTGCCGTTGTTACGATGCAGGTCCCGCAGTGCTAGATTGCATACCTGTCGGTCATGAGAGCGGCAAAGTATACCATACCCCTAAGAGCCTTTCAGAGTGGCGTCACAGCAAAACTCGCTGTCGCGGTGACGGTGTAAGTGGATGTGGGGTGAGGGGTGCTACGCAGCGCAAACTGTGCCGTGCGAGGGAGGCGACCGCGCTTTCAGAGTGCGCGAGCTAACAGCGACGACAGCAACGTCGCGAACGTCGCGCGGTGGAAATGATTTGGACCTTTTTTGTCTCTGCCGTCCCGCCTTAATTTCTTTCTATTTGTTGATGTTACTTTGTTACTACCTGTCCATAAACTCTATAAAAATAATCATTTCCAGTATTTCACTGTTTTCTCCAATCGAACAAACGGCGGCGAAGAGGTAAGAGACGCAGAGACAGAAACATTATTCCCCGACCAGTCATGGTCACGCCCAGTCTCTCTCGCTCTGGAGAGCGACGTCACAAATTTCGCTGCGGCGCCACTCTGAAAGGCCCTATAGTCGCACAGGCAACTCAAACCAGGAGAATCAATGCCAATTATGCGCAAAATCTGCGCTGATGATGCGCAGAAAATGCGGCGTAAATTTTACGTTGCGCGCCAATTGGATGTCTGCAGTGTACAGGCTATAAAAGGGCGAAATTCACTTGGTTCCTACGCGTGCTGGTGTGGATCGCAGGTTAAAGACAGTGAGAAAGCGTAGGGCACACGGAGGCCGAGGCGTCTCGCGCGCCGCTCGCGCCTCGAATGATGTGAATTACGACGTTTTATAAAGGGTAACTACGCACCTGTATGGATACTGTAGAATGGAATGTCGAGTCGTGACATAAGATACGCTTGTTTGAGTCACAGGACATGCCGGATCTACCAATATCCGACTCATTATCCGATCCGAATCAATATATTTTTCGGATATTCGGTATCCGAATCATTATCCGACTCATAGCACATTTCGGTGATTCAGATTTCGAATCAAACGGATTTTGGCGTTTTTTCGGTGAATCGGATTTTGGATCATTCGGATTTTGACGTTTTTTCGGTGAATCGGATTTTGGATCATTCGGATTTTGACACCTTTTCGGTGATTCGGATTTTGTATCTTTCGGATTTTGACGTTTTTTCGGTGAATCGGATTTTGAATCATGAAAATTTCGGTTCATTCGGATGGATATCCGAAAATGAGTGAGTCTGATCCAATGTATACTGGATACCTTTTGATTCTTTCCGTTAGGTTAATTTGTACTGCAATGAGCATTTTTCTGTTCCGTTATGTTGCTTTTCTCGTTTCCAAGGTTCAACTTCCTAAGGTTTTTTCGTATTTTGCGGTCGTTTTGACTACATAGGCTTGCCTATGTTTTAAATAATAATAATAATGTATGGCATAGCACAGCTGGCCCTCAGCGACAGCGACGTCGCTTTGGTCTGCGACCGCGACAGGGCTGTGGCAGAGTATAACAATGGCATTATCCTCTGAAGGCGTCACCCTACCGCTGACGGTCCCGGCTGACGGCTTAGCGAGCCGGCGATGGCCGAGTCGCGTTTCGGCTGTTATCCTTGGTTACTTCTCGTTATTTCTTGGTTATTTCCCGGCCCAGATATCCTTCTTTGAACCCGTTTCTGTTAAAAGCCGAGAAATAACGGAGAATTTGACCGCCAGGAGCCGTTGCGGAGCGTGGTGGAGCTATTTCTCGAGCAAAACTCTCAGAGTTGTTGATTTTCGGCTCATTCTAATCATGTTTGTGGTTTGGTCCTGTCATAATGATTTGCTCTAGATTGCTGTGATTCTTATGGATACTCAAGGTACATTCGACTCTCAAAGTACTGTTAAGGACTGTGCTACTATTTTTGCACTTTCTACAATGGTCTCGTCAATACAGGTAATATTCCGTTTCTTGTTGTCATTTTTTATTGATGATTTCTGTGCAAAGAATGCTATGTTCTGATAAAACTGTATCTCCTTTAGTTGGGTCTCGAACTTCTATGAAGGCATAGTATGTAGTAGTGCACATTGTTCCACCTGTGTGATTCCATTCAATGGTTTTTCTTGGAAATTTCAGGGTTTTTTGAAAATTTCTATGTTAACTTTCTGCGATAACGTATATATTATTTTCAGATATACAATTTGTTGCATAATATTCAAGAAGACCACTTGCAACATTTGCAAATGTTTACTGAATATGGCCGGTTAGCGATGGAAGATAGCGACAACAAACCATTCCAGGTTTGTTTTAATCTAGTCTAGTGAAAGACTATTGCGTGCGTGGTTCAAGCAGACCTTTGCCCCCCGACATCTATGGAGCCACGCACCCCCTTGAAGATCACTTTTTTTGCAGAACAGTCGAAAATTTGCATTTCATCCTCCGGCTATATAGTTTGTAGGGGTAGGGCTGAGCATTTACCCCCCCCCTCCAAAAATTTTTTTCTTTTCTTTTTGAAAAATTTCATGTTCTCCCTCCGTTGTCCTATGGGCAGTGTCTGCGTGACCCTGTGTGCGCGTAGCTGCTCAGGCAAATTGGTGTGTGGATGACAGGTTGATGAGTTTTCATCTCATGAACCGCTCCCTGTTGACAATTGAAATTGCACATATTGTCAGCCTGAGACTTGCCCGTTACCCAGCGACGTCCTTCTATTGGCAGGCTGTTGAAATTTCGACGTGTCGCGTTTAGCGGCCTATTTAGCAGCAGTTTATAGCCTGCGGGACTGTTTCATCGAGAGTAGGGACCGCTTAACACCGACACGTGTCGTGGTCGGCACACCGACACGCGTCGCGGTCGGCACACCGACGCGCGTCACCGCTGGGTCGCCCAGCCTCCACTGGGGCCGTCATCGTATGGGCAGGGCCTCCAAATGCTGGGAGGGGCGAATGTACGGAAAACTTGGGTAATTGAACCGGCTGCGCTCCATTCATTTGCATTATGCCTGAAAAATGCGTCGTATACTTCTCTTTCATCGAGAGCGCGGAAACGCTAGCTGTGCAACAGCTCGACATTGACCAGATCATAACTCACGGCCACGGCCCCGCCGAATATCGCCGCGTTGGCCAGCGGTGACTCATGGTGGGCGGATCAGCCTGATGTCGACGCCCCTGTTTGGTAAGATTCCCGGTCCCATGTGTAATAATTGCCGCACGCCTCGGTCCTTTTCGCGAAATGCGAAGTGTTTTATGGGGGAACCCTGATAAAGTTACTCGCGAGCTTATCGCAAGTTGCCTAAAACCTTCAGGTTGCGTGAAACCTTCACATAATTTCTGCGTTTATCTCGCAAGCCATCTGTTTCACTTATCCACGACGTTGTTTTGGGCTTTTTAACAACCACTCGTCAATTTGAGAAATCGATGACGAGACATGATCGAAATATTTTTCTTGAAGATGGGTAGCGGAACTCCTCTCGGTGGTACGCCACGGGAGCGTAGCGTTATTTCCGATCTGTTCCGATTTTGTGATCTTTCAGAGGGTAAATTGTTGGAAAGCTAATTTTACTGGTGTTTAATATGTGGTGTCGTGTTCAGGCAAGTTTTGGCTGGTATAAGCTAAAGCCAGAATCGGAGCCTTAGAGGTCGTTTACACTTCGACGCGGCGAAGGGCAATGCCACAATATTGATCGTGCCGCGCCGCGTGATCAATATCATAGAATTGAACTTCGCCGCCCCGCTCCGCGGCGGGAGTATAAACGACGCGAGGTGTGGAGTTCCACAGGGAGGGTGTGAGCTGCGGAGGGGAGCATGGGGGTCTGACTAGGGATGGACAATCGGTCCAAAACTCCTTTCTAAGTGAAACTTATAGCAGTAATCTAACTTATTATGGAATCCTTGGAAACATGATTTTTGCTGAAGATCTCCAGGTACGAAGTTAGTCAGCGTAGCCTCTTCATCTCGCATTCTAATAGTTACTCAGCCGAATTAGTCGTGACCGAGAGGAAAGCTTCTCGCTTCTCACTCAGTAGACGAGGGGTTCGATACCCTCAGGTGCAGTTTTTGTATTTGCTCAGAATTATTATTCTTTAAATTTAGAAACATTTCTAATTGAGTTTAACTCTGTTCGGATCCTCGACAAGCTTTTTGTATTGAACAACGGAAAGAATACCGGGAAGAATGTTCATGAGGCCTTAATAAATTGATCACCTTCTCTTCTCTGGTTGGTGCCCGCGATATATCACATTGACCAAGTTCTTTAATAGACGCGATTGCACCAGCTTTGAGAAGAACATTTCCAAGAAACGATTGTGCTCGAAACCGTAGAACGACGCCACTTGGGCTTTCGATATTGATCGGTTGGTCGTTATTCCATTGCAGATAAAATTGAGGGATGGCAAAAAAATGGCCCAAAAACCACCGTAACCTAATGTCATCGTCCGATAAAGTGGAAGCGGACCTCATACTCGCGTTTAGCGCCCCATCAACTCCTTGGATCAAATTTGGATAAAAAATTCGACCTCCGGCGCTCCGGAAATGGTAGAAGTGGGAGCTTTCTGCAGTATTTGGGGCGCCGGAGGTCAAAACGCTTGTTTTTTCCTAAATTTTTCCCGGGGGGATTATTTGAGGCGTTGAACACGAAAATAAGATCCGTTTACAATTTTGTGGAAGATTACGGTAGGCCACAGTACTCACGGTACCGGTCCCAGCTCGTAACTCGGTTCGGAGAGCTCTTCAGCAGGTGTACAAAAATTTAGTTTTAAAAATGTCATTAAGGCTCAGATATATAGTTCAGTTCCGCAATCGCGTTCAGTCCTCATTATCACAATAGTAAAAAGCGAAGCGGTTGTTTTTGAAAAATCCAAACTATGAACATGAAGAAATCATTCTCAAAACAACCGCTTCGCTTCTACGATTGTGATAATGAATTTCGCAGACTGAACGCGATTGCGGAACACTAGATCATAAATGTTAGAAAAAACCGTTGCAGCTTCAGTATGAGTCGGAATGAGTTTCATTGGAAACGGCGATTTTGACCAGTTGCCACTCTTTAGTGAGCTCCGCCGCGAGACCGAGTAGACGCTGCTTAAGATCATTTTTTTCTTTAACGAGGAATTCGATTATACCTTCCATTTTGCATGAAATGTTCCTCTTTCTTAAAGTTTACAAAATAATAGACCAAGTAACTCTGGACGCTTCTATAGCGAATGCTATTTATTGCTAGCGTCGTGCTATCTCTGAACCTCATGGTAGTTCACAATGTACAAACATAGAGATAGACGCTGCGAAAATTGATTCGACTTTCAAAACTGTGGAAAAGCTTTAAAAAAGTTTGGAACTTCCTTAGCTTGCCAAAGGAAGCCCCAAACTTTGGAAAAAGTTTCTGTACATTTTTGGAACTTCTATTATTAGAAGATATGTGAATGTATTGTTGGCATCTCGTTTAGTCTTTGCAATTCCTTGTGCGTGACTGGTCATTTCCTTACGAGGCAGAGTTTGGCTACCAGGGTGGACAGCGAATCCTTGATGATCGGTTGCAGGTGTGAAGTCAGATTAAGTATCGTCTATTCATTTCGTGATTCCATCGAGTTAGGTTCAATTTTCAGGTTTCCGCCAAACAACATCCCGAGCTACAACAACTTCGGCAACACATCCGCAGTTGTTTTGAGAACATTTCTTGTTTCCTAATGCCATATCCTGGCATCAAGGTAGCAACAAATCCTGACTTCAATGGTTCTCTAACTGGTTAGTCTGCATTCTTCGCCACCCACGTTGCTTCCTGGCGCTTTATTGGCGTACGTCGCCATGAAAATCTATAAGCGAATTGGTTGATCAGTGAATTTTTATTGGAAGCCAACTTCCGCGAATATATCCAGCCGATGTTGAAGATTTGGGCGGCAAATGGTGCGCTTTGTACCTCTCATCGTAGATTTTACCCTTCTTCTTCTTATCGGCCACAACGAGCATCTTCTCATAGGCGTAGGAAGGCGGCTACATCGCACGGCTTTTTCCACATATCCAGAGCTGTCAGTGAAGTTGGTCGAGCTGGGCATGAAAATAAATGGAATGAATCATGCCATGTGCCTGGCAGTCAGGACATAGGTCGGGGACCGATGGATCGATCCTATGGACATAGGCCTTAAGGAATGAGGAATGCCCACAGCGCAGACCTGCCAAAATTACTCGGGAGCGTCTTGGTAGGTCCATTTCACTATCATCGACCTTGGGCGGTACATCGTCGAGTATAGAATTGGGAGGGCACCGGAGAGGTATTCATTGACGAATCTGGTGTGCTCCATCTGCAGAAGCCTCTTCCGGTTGAGCTCTGAGGTCGCCCAACGTTGACGGTCATTGAAAGAGACAGAAGCATACAACGGTGCACGGATGTTGCGACAATGAGGGGGGTTGGATGATAGCAAGGGATAGTTGGGGTGAGTGACATTCCTGACTATGCCAATATGGAACTGTTGTGTCTGCAGTTGGCCTGCCAACGGTCGATCTTCTAGCTCAGACATCTCCCTCGTCTCTTCTAATCCCTTCAATGCTTGCTCTTGGTCAACATCCACAACTCTTTCCAGTGATCACATTCCTGTCCTTGTCGATATCAATCTCTCTAACTCTCTTGCTCCCTATAAAGGTGTTTGTCATAATTCTTATCTTAATTCAGGCCTTGCAGACTGGAGCTTGTTCAGGGAGGTTGCGCTTCGCCAAGCGGCTGGTTATCCGAGGAATGGCGATGTACACCAGAAGGAGCGCCACCTATCTGATGCTACCTTGAAGGGTAGGAAAGCTGCGATCCCTGAAGGTCGCGTCAAGACCTTCTTCCCCAATGTTACCAGGGAGACACTGCAGAAGATAAGAACAAGGGACGCAAAGAGAGCTGCAGATCATTTTGACCCAGACATCGCTAAGCTGGATAACGAGATCAGGAGGGACCTTGACAGACACAAGAAGGAAACTTGGGAAAAGTTCACTGAGAAGATGGACTTCAGAAATGATGCAGCAGCAACGTGGAAGGCTTTGAGAAGGATCTCCGGAAAGTTGACCTCCGCCAACAATTCCACGATTGATTTTGAAGGTGGAGTTTTCAAGTCAGGGAACGAATCCGCAAATGCTCTTGGGAAGCATTTTTTCATCACGAGAACCAAGAGAGAGAAGCAGAATAGAATAACTGTGCGGGAACTCTGTAAATTGCCACTCATGGCTGAAGATTGATCAGTCAGGCCCGCTCAGGTCGAGAAGGTGATCAAGGAGATGAGTAACTCGAAGGCAGTAGGGCCAGATGGTTTGAGCCCAGCAGTCCTTAAGAGACTGCCCAATGAACTTCTGCCCCTTCTCGCTGACGTCATTAATACTTCGTTTCGTACATGTACATTGCCCCAAAATTGGAAAGTCGCTCGTGTGGTTCTACTGCCGAAGCCGGGAAAGTCACCATCCACGAATAATGGGTACCGGCCGTTCAGTCTGCTCTCGCCCATCGCCAAAGCTGCCGAAAAACTGGTTGTGGAGGAGCTTGCCGAGCATAACAGCTTACAACATCATCAACATGGTTTCCGTAAATTACATTCCACCACTACGGCCTTGTTGAAAATTGTGAGCTATGTTCTGGACGGCTTCAATGCCCAGAAACCCCAGCGTACTGTTGGTGTGGCCCTCGACTTAACCAAGGCACTGTCAATCTAGGCATACTATCAGAGAGTCTGTTGAAGTCTACCATTAAGCCCTGGCAGAAGCGGTGGATAACCGCCTTCACTAAGGGACGTCGGACAAACGTGCTATTCCAGGGACATGTCTCCAAGAGCATCCCCATAGCCGCCGGTGTCCCTCATTAGGAGTTTTATCGCCTGCACTTTTATGTTTATACCTTGAAGATCTGGCCGTTCCTCCTCAAGAAATCAAGGTCGTTGCATATGCGGATGATACCACTATTCTGTGCCGCGATCGCGACATGAATGTATCCGCCAGTAAAAGCAATGACCACTAGATCGAGTTGAAATGTTTTCTCGACAGCAGAATGCTCACGGTCTCTGCCTCTAAATCATCCGTTACCGTCTTCTCCACTGATAATGCGGAGCACAGTGCCCATCCTATGGTAAAATGGGAAGAAACTCAATTGCCGGTCGCCCGATTCCCCAAGCTACTTGGACTCGTTTTGGATCCTTCGTTGAAGTTTCATAAGAACACTGAGCGAAACAAACCACGGTAAAAACAAGACTCAACGTTCTACGTGCTCTCAGAGGAACGCCCTGGGGGGGCGGTAAAGAAACAATCCTGACCGCTTATAAGGCTATTGTGCAACCCGCCTTGGAGTATGCTGCGTCAGTCTGGCAGCACATCGTGTCGGACAGATCTTGGTCCAAGCTGCAACGGGTCCAAAACTGTGCTCTGCGAATCGCGACGGGCTGTTCTAAAGCTCTCAATTGAGCACTTACACGCCGAACCTTGCATATTGCCAGTTAGAGACCACTGCCAACTCCAGGCGCAACAAATGTTCATTAGCATCGTTAAGCAGCGAAATCATCCGTCTCGAAGAGTATTAAACCTAGTAAGAGAGAGAGATGTATCAGAAAGCCTTTCGCTGATGCTCCGTCGAAAGTAGATGTGCAGAGATGGACTGAAGCACAACAAGAACGCCTCCGTCTCTTGCGCGCGGAGCATACCCGATTCGTGAAGGAGCACTTGAACACAGTTGCCATAGACTCCATTTTGGGAGTCGCACCTCCTAAGGTCAGCGAGACCGAGATGGAACTTGGCAGGCGTGCCAGGTGCACCCTTGCCTCGTTACGCTGTGGAGACTCCCCAATGTTGATGTCAGATCTGCATAGGATCGATAACAGCAAGCCTGACGAGTGCCCGGATTGCGGTGGCCAAGGGCATACTATATACTGCACACCTGTTCAATTACCCGAAGAGACCGACTTCATTGACAAAAATGGATTTGTGGCTGAGCCCAACGCTAGTGGCCGAGTTTCTGAACCTGTGACGAAAACCCTCTCTGTGGCTGCAAAGAAGAATAAATCAGAAGTGGACTTGGGCCATCCAGTGATGACACGTAGAGCAGCGTTTTGTGTTCGCTGAAGTTTGTTCCAGGACGTTTCGGTCAAGTGCCTTGACCAGACAGGAGCTCCGTATTCCAGTACGGGCTGTATCATCGTCTTGTACGTGACGCGCAAGACTTCCCTTGAGCTACCATGTAGTGCCAGCCAGAGCGCGGAGTATGTTGTTACGCTCATTGGCCGCAGCAGCTCGAATGCGTGAGTTTTCATGGAATCGCAGTGAAGGGTCCAGGAATACACCGAGTAGACTAGGGTGTTTAGATAAGAGCAGCAGATTTCCTTCCCAGAGAACTTGGGAATGCAGTTTGTGTTCAGCCGTGGCAGTAGTGCACAGAGTAACGCTGGACTTCGTAGGAGATACCTTTAACTGTTTTGATTCCAAGAATACAGCCAGACTGCTGAGTTATTGGTTCATCTCCGCAGTGGCGCGGTCAATAACAGGGTCAGTACACACAATAGTGATGTCGTCCGCATACAGACATAAGTGGATGTTAGGCGACGGCTTCGGAATGTCGGACAGATACAGCGAGAATATGCTTGGGGACAATACTCCACCCTGGGAACACCTGCCTTCAAGGTAACAGACTTCGACAAGTGTCCGTCGAACGTCACACGTATAGAGCGGTTTTTGACGAAGTTGTCGGTCCATCGTTTACACCAGTCGGGCATATCATAGTCCAGAATCGACTTAGACAGCAATGAAGTGCTGACATTGTCAAAAGTGGCTGTAAGATCAACTGCGACGACCAGGCTTCTACCAGCGGGAGCTTTGCTATTGAAACCGGCAATTATGTGTTCTGTAATCGACGTGAGTGCTGTAATAGTGTAGTGAGCCTTCTTGAAGCCATGTTGATGCACATTATGTAGGAGTGCGGTTTGGAGATGCGGACAGATGATCTTCTCCGCTAACTTAGCAATGGGGGACAATAGGGATATGGGTAGATGGGAAGTTGCCTTGTCCTCAGGCTTTCCTGGCTTCGGGATCGGTAGGACGATGGCTTGCTTCCACCGGGAATCACACCAGTACTGAACGACGAGTAGACAAGATCGCTTAGTAACTCAAAGGAATTGGTCTGGCAGATGCTTCAGATGGATAGCTGAGATGCCGTCGGGTCCCTCAGCCCTGGAGTTCTTCAAGGAATTGATGAAGGCAGACATAGTAGAGGAGTTATTGCAGGTGTATCGTGACGACTGAGTTTCCTTATGGAGCGGAGAGTTCTTCTGTGAGAACGATCACGGCGCGACGTCGCCGAGGCAAAGAATTTCCCAAGCCGACAGGCAGCACCATATCAGACTCGAATCTACCTGAAGGGAACTACAGCATGTTTGGGTCCGTTGACATTCTCTTTCTTGAAAGCTTCTTTAGAACGTTCCATTTTTTCTTGGCATCAGTTTTGAAGTTAATGGACTCATTAAACTCCTGCCATCGCTTTTGCTTGTGATTGTTGAGCAAGTTGGTGATCTCGTCAGACAGTTGTTGAATGCTCGAGTCAGCGAGGTTGGCTTGGCGCTTTTCATCTCGTAATTCGATCAGCTCCAGAACTTCCTTCGGACCGTTAGGGTGAAACGTTCTCACTCGTCCTGTAGGAATGGCTGTTCGAGAGGCATTGCATATGGCATTAACGACGAACTTCTCTTTCTCGTGTACAGAGCCGGTGAGCGTATAGTTGGCTACCCGACCGAGTAACACCTTTTTAAACAGGACCCAGTTAGCCTTACGATAATTAGTATACAATTTGCTACGTGAGCCTGAGAAGGGTGCGAGATGACTATTAAGAGACAAATCCAGTGATGCACATATTGGTACATGATCGCTGGCCATGACAACAGCAGTGGATCAGTTACAACATACGGCCAGAGAGGAGGAGACGAAAGTAACATCTGGCGAAGAGGGCCTGCCTGTGCTCGGAAGACGAGTAGGAGCGTCCTCATTAATAGCAACAAGATCACAATCATCCGCAAACTGCTCAAGTAGTTCGCCTCTATCATCGGAACCTAGAGAGGAGAACCAGGACGATGAGTGTGCATTAAAATCACCAGCCATAATAACTGAGGACGATGGGAGAGAAGAGTGTACAGTAAGCAAAAATGGTGTAGGATCAAAGAATTGGGACAAGAGGTGATTGGGGGAATATAAACATTAACAACATCTTATGGGCAACTTTGCAATACAATATGGACACCGATACACTCAACAACATTATCAGCGGGGTGTGAGGGGAATAGAATATTTCACAAAAGTAGAGACGCCACCACCATGGGAAGTACGGGGAGGTGGTAAGACGTGTAACCGGGAGGCGGGGGAGGGAAGAGGAAGCGCTAAGTTTTGTCTCCTGCAAGAGGATGACATCAGGATGATAGCGTTCAATGTACAATGTCAGTTCTTCTTCTTCTTCTTTGCAGCCACAGAGAGGGGTTCTGTCATAGGTTCAGAAACTCGGCCACTAGCACTGGGTTCGTCCACAGATCCATTGTCGTTAGTGTAGTCGGTCTCTTCGGGCAATTGAACAGGTGCGCAGTAGTATGCCGTTGACTACCGCAATCAGGACACTCGTCAGGTTTGCTGTTGTCAATCCTATGCAAATATGACATAAGCATGGGGGAGTGGCCACAGCGTAGCGATGCAAGGGTGCACCTGGCACGCCTGCCAAGTTCCATCTCTGTCTCGCTGACCTTCGGAGGTGCGACTCCCAAGATGGAGTTTATGGCAACTCTGCTCAAGTGTTCCTTCACGAATCGGGTATGCTCCGCGCGCAAGAGACGGAGGCGTTCTTGTTGTGCTTCGATCCATCTCTGCACATCTACTTTCGACGGAGCATCAGCGAAAGCCTTTCTGATACATCTCTCTCTCTCTCTTACTAGGTTTAATACTCTTCGAGACGGATGATTTGGTTGCTTAACGATGCTAATGAACATTTGTTGCGCCTGGAGTTGGCAGTGGTCTCTAACTGGCAATATGCAAGGTTCGGCGTGTAAGTGCTCAATTGGAGAGCTTTTAGAACAGCCCGTCGCGATTCGCAGGGCACAGTTTTGGACCCGTTGCAGCTTGGACCAAGATCTGTCCGACACGATGTGCTGCCAGACTGACGCAGCATACTCCAAGGCGGGTTGCACAATAGCCTGATAAGCGGTCAGGATTGTTTCTTTACCGCACCCCCAGGGCGTTCCTCCGAGAGCACGTAGAACGTTGAGTCTTGTTTTTACCGTGGTTTGTTTCTGCTCAGTGGTCTTATGAAACTTCAACGAAGGATCAACACGAGTCCAAGTAATTTGGGGAATCGGGTGGCCTGCAATTGAGTTTCGTCCCATTTCACCATAGGATGGGCACTGTGCTCTGCATTATCAGTGGAAAAGACGGTGACGGAAGATTTGGAGGCAGAGACTGTGAGCATTTTGCGATCGAAGAAACATTTCAACTCGATCAATTAGTCTATTGATCTTACTGGCGGCTACCTTAATGTCGAGATCTCGGCACAGAATAGTAATTTCATCCGGATATGCAACGACCTTGATGTCTTGAGGGGGAACGGGCAGATCTTCTAGGTATAAACTGAAAAGTGCAGGCCATAAAACTCCTCCTTGAGGGACACCAGCGGCGATTGGGATGCTATTGGAAACATGTCCCTGTAATAGCACATTGGCCCGATGTCCTTTGAGTGAAGGCAGCTATCCACCGCTTCTGCCATGGCTTGATGGTGGACTTCAGCAGACTCTCTGATAGTAGGCCTAGATTGGCAGTGTCAAATGCCTTTGTTAAGTCGAGTGCCACACCAACAGTACGTTGGGGTTTGATGGAATTGAAACCGTTCAGAAGATAGCTCACAATCTCCAACAAGGCCGTAGTGGTGGAATGTAATTTACGGAAACCATGTTGGTGCTGCTGTTCGCTGTTATGCTCGGCAAGCTCCTCCACGACCAGTTTTCGGCAATTTTGGCGATGGGTGAGAGCAGACTGATCGGCCGGTACCCTTTAGCTGTGGATGGTGACTTTCCCGGCTTCGGCAGTGGAATAACACGAGCCACTTTCCAATTTTGGGGTAAACTACATGTACGAAACGATGTATTTATGACGTCAGCAATAATGGGCAGTAGTACACTGGGCAGTCTCTTCAGGACTGCAGGACTCAAACCGTCTGGCCCTAATGCCTTCGAGTTGCTCATCTCCTTTATTACCTTCTCGACCTGTGCAGGCGTGACTGCATCATCTACATCCATGAGAGGCAACTTACAGAGTTCCCGTACAGTTGATCTATTCTGCTTCTCTCTTTTGGTTCTAGTGATGAAAAAATGCTTCCCAAGAGCATTTGCGGCCTCCTTCCCTGATTTGAAGGCTCCACCTTCAAATTCAATCGTGGAATTGTCGGCGGAGGTGAACTTTCCGGAGATCCTTTTCAAGGCCTTCCACGTTGCTGCTGCATCATTTCGAAAGTTCATCTTCTCAGTGAACTTTTCTCAAGTTTCCTTCTTGTGCCTGTCAAAGTCCTTCCTGATCTCATCATCCAGCGCAGCGACGTCTGGGTCAAGATGATCTGCGGCTCTCTTTGCGTCCCTTGTCCTTATGCAATGTTTCCCTGGTGACATTGGGAAAGAAGGTCTTTACGCGGCCTTCAGGGATCGCAGCTTTCATAGCCTTCAAGATGGCATCAGATAGGTCCTTCTGGTGTACATCGCCATTCTACAGATAATCAGCCGCTTGGCGGAGCGCAACCTCCTGAACAGGCTCCAGTTTGCAAGGCCTAAATTAAGATAAGAACTATGACGAACACCTGTATAGGGAGCAAGAGAGTTAGAGATCAATATCGACAAAGACGGATGTGATCGCTGGAAAGAGTTGTGGATGTCGACCAGAGCAAGCATTAGAGAGATTGGAAGAGACGAGGGAGATGTCTGGGCTAGATGATCGGCCGTTGGCAGGGGAGACGAGTGGGCTGGCCATCGTTTAAGATAACCAGATCGCACTCCTCCGCCCATTCTTCGACGTCACTTCCTCTAGCATCAGGAATCAAGCGACGAAGCAGAACGTGTGCGCATTGAAGTCACCCGCAAAAGACAATTGAGGAGATAGAGAGCAGTCATACAGCTGCTTGAGAAGGGGATAAGATTGTATGTTGAGGGACAAAGAGGTAGAAGGAGGGATATATATATATATATATATATATATATATATATATATATATATATATATATATATATATATATATATATATATATATATATATATATATATATATATATATATATATATATATATATATATATATATATATATATATATATAAAAGAAAGAAAGTGGTGTTTTAAGAGGTAGACGGATGAGGATGTACTCGAGGGAGTGCCATCCACTGGAGTGTTTGGAATAATGTGAGAGGGAAGAGGACAGAACAAAGTATAGACTCCGCCTCCCTTGAGATGACCTAGGATTGTGATATGCAGTATATCCCAGGATGTTTGGATGTCGAGAGAGGTAGCAGAGGAGAGAGTTTGGTTTCCTGAACCATGATAACATCCGGGTGATGAGTACGGGCAAAGAGAGATAATTCAAGCTTGGTCCGAAGGAGGCGGAGCACACAATACAACGAAAGGAAGAATCGTGGTGCCTCACAGAACTGAGATCCGAACAAGAGAAGTGCACCCACCTTTGGCATCCAAAACATTGGACGCTGGTTCCATACCAATTGACATCTCTGTCGCATGTGGCACATGGGTACTTCTTCTTCTTCGCGGGTCCTGGATTCCTTTCGACGCCGGCCATTTGTAGAAGAATCCTCAGGAGAGCTGCAGCCAGCCAGCACCTCTCCCATGACAAAAACCCTCTCCGCGGAGGGATTGACGTCGGTTTGCACGGAGGTGATCTTCTTTCCTCCACACTGCCACGGCACGAACGTACGACATCTCGGCAGCTACAATGTCAGTTCAACAAGTTTGGCACTCAGGCCATTAATGTTAAGTTGGAAAATGTCCAGACTATGATGAGGAGCACTAGGGGGAGAATTAGAGCAAGATATACAACAAAAAGCATCAGTGTAGTCACTATAGCTAGCTATCCCCGAACATTTGAGGTGTACCCAGCCAAGGCAACCACCGCACTGAACGCTAGCATGTTGACAAACCACAGTGACAACAGGGATATCGCGGAGTTTTGCGCGGCCCTGGGTTCCTCTCAATGCCAATTCGTGGTAGCAGAATACGAAGGAGTGCGGCAGCCAGCCATTCGCACTCCCACACAGAAAAAACTCCTCGTGGAGATGTTGATGCCCATTTGATGAGTCTCCTTGATCTTGGTAGTCGACTCCACAGATCCACCACGCGTAGGTTTAGCATCTCGGATCCTAGATTTTACCCTTTCTGCTGTCTCTTTTTCCTACTCTCACCATTGATTCACTTAAAGGCAGTGTTCACGATAAATTTAACTTCCTATATCTCCACGGTTTACGGAAGATCTGGTGCCCTATATAGCAAGGTATGCTTAAAAAGGACACGAAAGACGCGTTTTTGAGCCAAAGTTGGCCCTCTCTTGTTTACGTTGATTTTTGAGCGTGGAGGAATTGACCGCTAGAACGATGATACCTATCAGTGCAATGAAGCAAACAGCTCACTTATCAGCACTTCCTTCACTTGATCATTCCTATAATCCGAGTCTTCGTTTGTTTCCTTTCGAGGGCGGATCTGGGGCACAGGGGCGTGTCTGGGGCACCAAAACGCTTGTTTGCAGCCGTTATTTCGCCACTCCTGGCTCGTTTTCTACCTTTCCTTTGGCACTGGGAGCCTAGGACCCTTCTCCCCTATCATTTTACTGTGGAAAGTTAACGAGGATGATCATCGTGAACACTGCCTTTAACTCTCAACCCACTCTGTATTTATTCAATAGGTGGCATCAGGTGGTGGAAGTTATATCACTTTGAAAAAAAAAAACGAAAATCTGAATCAAGTTATTGATAGTTCGAATTAGTTTATTTTCTATTTTACTTGACATTACATTCCTTATCCTATTGATGAGCCTCAGAGTGTTTTTAATTTTTTGGCCCAAAATTGTAACGTCCCATCATTTTTTAAATTTTTGCCATATTTTAAGTCCCCTCCCTCCCCCATTGTCCGACGGGAGTGTAACCGCATGGCCTTGTTGAGTCCTGGGGGGGGGGGGCTAAAAATGTAGCTGCCTTTGGATAACTAGTGAATGTACTGATTTTGGAAGGGTCTCTTGATCGAATCATTGCCTTTCTCTTGGAGACAAAAGTTCGGTCTTACGAAGTATCCGAGATTTTTTTTTGTCTGCTGAAGAGTGCGTGGAGCCCGCCTCAGTCAATCATATACATATATAAGAAGATTTGAGCTTCAAACTTTTGAAATGCTTTGCGAAACCCTGTGTGGTCAAAACGTTACGTTGCTTCATCAGAGGCTGCTTTGTGGCTTTCGAATGGTTAAATGACTTCAGGGTAATTTTTCCCTCAAGTCATCCTAAACAGAGCAGGAGTGGGTCAAGCGTTCTTCAGTGATTTTTGTAATGGTGCCGAGGAAGGTCGTAAATGTTCTCGACCCATAACTGTAGGTTCAGTGGGCATATTAAGCCTAGAAACGAAAATTCAGAGAGGGCTCGTATTTTCAATGGTAATTTCGATCAGTAAGGGGAGAGATCGTAGCTTCGCTGAGCTCCTACACAACGGCTCGCATGACCCTGTGAAACAGATTTCACCCGTCTTCTTCTTCTTTGCAGCCACAGGAAGGTTTTTGTCAAAGGTTCAAGAAACGGGCGACTGAAACCGGATTCGTCCACAAATCCATTGTTGTCAGAGTGGTAGGCCTCTTTGGGCAATCGAATAGGTGTTCAGTTGTGTGGCCACGGCTACCGCAGTCCGGGCACTCGTCTGGCTTACTGCGATCGATCTTATGCAAGTATGACATCAGCATAGGGGAATGACCGCAGCGTAACGAGGCAAGGGTACTTCTAGCCCGCCTACCGAGTTCCATCTCGGTGTTGCTGACTATGGGTGGTACGACCCCCAATATGGGATTGACGGTCGTCCTACTCAAGTGGTCCCTGACGAACTTGGTGTGCTCCGCACGTAAAAGACGCAGACGATCCAGTTGGGAGTCAAATCCATCTTTGTATATTGACTTTCTCAGGAGCATCCGCAAAAGGCCTTCTGATATGTCTCTCTCTCACGGGATTCATGATCCTTCTTAATGGGTGGTCAGGCTGTGACAATGTTAATAACCAGTTGCTGCGCTTGGAGTTGGCAGTGCTCCTTAACCGGCAGAACTCGAGCCTCAGCATGAAGATGTTCCACTGGGGTGCTTTTAGCACACCCTGTGGCAATCCGAAGTGCAGCATTTTGAACTCGCTGCATCTTTGTCACGATGACTCCGATATCATGTGCTGCCATACCGGTGCAGCGTACTCCAACGCCGGCTGCAATATTGCCTTGTAGGTTGTCAATATTGTCTCCTTGCTGCTTCCCCACGACGTTCCTCCCAGAGCTCGTAGAACATTGAGCTTTGCTTTCACTGTAGCCTGTTTCTGCTCAGTGTTCTTGTGGAACCTCAACGAAGGATCAATACTAGGCCGAGCAGCTTAGGGAACCGTGCGGCAGGCAGACGAGCGTCTTCCCAATTCACAACGGGGTGAGCGCAGTGTTCCTTAGGGTCAGTGGAGAAAACTGATACAGATGATTTAGCGGCAGAGACAGTGAGCATCATATCATCGAGAAAGCTTTTCAGAACGATGAGGTAGCTATTGATCTTGCGTGCAGCTATATTAATGTCTCTGTCTCGGCACAAGATGGTGATGTCATCCGCATACGCAACGACTTTGATGTCATATGGGGGGACGGGCAAATCTTCCAGGTAAAGACTGAACAGAGCAGGCGATATGACTCCTCCTTGAGGGACACCGGCAGCGATGGCTATGCTGTTAGAGACATGCCCCTGAAACAGCACTTTTGCTCGGCGCCCTTTGATGAGTGCAGTAATCCATCGCTTCTGCCAAGGCGGGATGGTGGACCTCAATAGCTTCTCAGACAGTATGCCCAAGTTGACAGTGTCAAACGCTTTTGTGAGGTCCAGGGCTACTCCAACAGTGCGTTGAGGCTTGGTGGCGTTGAAGCCATCCAAAACATAGCTAACAATCTCCAGCAGCGCCGTGGTGGTAGAGTGTAATTTGCGGAATCCGTGCTGGTGCTGCTGATTGTTATTATGCTCGGCCAGCTCCTTGACGACCAGTGGCCGTATTCATGAAGCGATTTGGGCCTCCCAGGAAGGTATAAAGTCCACCCGCTGATGGACGAGTTTTCGACGTTGTATCTTCCTGAGTACCCGGCAGGTATACGGGAAGGATCCCGGCTACCTGGCGGGTAGACAGGAGGAGCTTCTAGCCACCTGGCGGAGTGGACGCGAGACTTGAGGCTGCCTGCTTCGTCGATTAAAACATGATCAATATGTTGCTGGCAGGCAGCGCGCGCTCTGCCTGTCCACCTGCACAATCGAGGTCGGGCATGCTGTGCCCGCCGGAATGCATTGATAGCGAGGCTGAGACACAGCAGATCCCTACCCGGCGGTCTCCTCTCCCGTCTCTGCAGGTGGCTACCCATGCCTGTCTCTGCTCTGACAGGTGGCGAAGAGGAGGCCGCCACTATTGAAATCATGACTGGGGAGCCACAAAAAAGGTGGCCATACGACGGGTACGGGAAGGTTACGCCTCCTTCCTGCGCCCGTTGTTTCATGAATACGGCCACAGTTTCTCAGCGACCTTTGTGATTGGTGATAACAGACTTATTGGCCTGTATCCCTTAGCCGTCGATGGCGATTTACCTGGCTTGGGCAAAGGAACGACGCTTGCCATTTTCCAGTCTTGGGGTATGATGAATGTGCGAAAGGATGTGTTGATGACGTCAGCCAGGATTGGCATAATCTCAGTCGGCAGTTTCTTCAAAACCGCTGGACTAATGCCATCAGGCCCTACAGCCTTCGAGTTGCGCATCTCTTTGATCACCTTTTCAATCTGCGCGGGCGTCGCAGCTTCTGCTTTACTCATGAGTGGCATCTTACAGAGCTCTCTTACAGTCACTCGATTCTGTTTCCCTCTCTTAGCCTGAGTTACGAAAAAATTCTTTCCGAGAGCAGTTGCAGCCTCCTTTCCCGATTTGAAAACTCCATTCTCGAACTCGATCGTGGAATAGTTGGTGGAGGTGCTCTTGCCCGAGATCTTCTTTAGAACTTTCCAAGTTGACGCTCCATCACTCTTGAAATTCATCTTCTCCGTGAATTTCTCCCAACACTCCTTCTTGTGCTTGTCCAGATTTCGCTTAATCTCGCTGTCCAGCTCAGCAATGGTCGGATCCAGGTGATCTGCGACTCTCTTTGCATCCCTTGTCCTTATCTTCTCCAAGATTTCCCTGGTGACATTGGGAAAGAAGTTCTTAATTCGGCCCTCCGGAATGGCGGCTTTCATTGCCTTGCGAATCGCGTCCGTCAAGTGACGTTCTTTCTGATGCACGTTCCCATTCCATGGGGAGGCATCCACATGGCGAGGGGCCACCTCCTGAACAAGCGCCAGTCTGCAAGGCAAAGATTAAGATAAGATCTTTAACGGATACCTGAATAAGGAGTAAGAGAATTAGAGAGATCGACATGAACAAAGACGGGGATATGATCACTGGAGAGAGTTGTAGCGGTCGACCAAGAGCAGGAGCTGGAGAGATTAGATGAAACAAGAGAGATGTCTGGACTAGAGGATCGGCCGTTGGCCGGGAGAAGAGTGGGCTGATCATCGTTGAGAATGACTAGATCGCACTCTTCCGCCCATTCTTCGACGTCTTCTCCTCTAGCGTCAGTGTCAAGCGACGAGCAGAATGTATGAGCATTGAAGTCGCCTGCGAAGACAACAGAGAGGGTGAAAGGGAGCAGTCGTACAACTGCTTGAGTGAGGGAATAGAGGTCATAAGATTGGGGACAGGACGTGGTAGGAGGGATATTGATATTAAAAAGAGATATAGGTGTTTTAAGGGAGATGGATAGAGTAGGTACTCGAGAGTACCGTCCTTAGAGTGTGTTTGGTATGATATGAGAGGGTAGATTTGATAATACGAAAGTAGAAACTCCTCCGTCGAGAGATGATTTTGGAGCATGATAAGCTGTGTAGCCAGGAATGTTAGGGTGTCGAGCAGTAGCGGAAGGAGACAGCTTGGTTTCCTGAACCATAATGATATCAGGATGATGAGTACGAGCAAAAAGAGAGTTCAGACAACTTGGCACGAAAGGCCATTGAGGTTAATATGAACAATAGAGAGGGGGCGGTTGGTAAATGAGGAATCAGAGTTACTGGGGGCAGAGCACAGGAACACAACGGAAGGAAGGATTGTGATGCCTCACAGAACTGAGACCCGAACAGGAGAAGTGCACCCCACCTTTGGCATCCAAAACATTGGACGCTGGTTCCATACCAAGTGACATTTCTGTCGCATGTGGCACATGGGTACTTCTTCTTCTGAGCGGGTCCTGGATTCCTCTCGATGCCGGCCTTTTGTAGTAGGATCCTTAGGAGAGCTGCAGCCAGCCAGCACCTCTCCCATGACAAAAACCCTCCACGCGGAGTGGTTGACGTCGGTTTGCACGTAGGTGGTCTTCTTTCCTCCACACTGCCACGGCACGAACGTACAACATCTCGGCAGCGATTTCACCCGTTTCACTCAAATTGCAACATTGTTGTATGTTTAAAAAGTTTATCTCTCTAAGTGCGTGAAATCGAACAATTCATTCTTTAGACATCGAGGCCGAGTTCCAACAACAACTGCGCGTGATGGTTCCACGTATTCTGGACTCAAACAATTTAGCCATCAAGGAGATCAACGGGCATAAATTGACTTGTAGGGAATTGGTTGAATATTTCAAGGTAGCTTTGTGAATAATTTGCTATAAACAATTCCTTCCCGAGGCGAATGATTCCACCATTTCAGGCTTACATGAAGATATTCCAAGGTCAAGATCTTCCGGAACCAAAATCTATGCTGATGGTAGGTGTCTTGTATCTACAATCGTCTAGGAAAGCTGGAGTTGAGCTTGAGTGTAGTTGAAGCGTGATCACGCTATGTTTCCCACGAAAGCATCCATTTTTCGGTTGGAGAAGAACTAGTCTCCATGTGATGAAGGATGTTTGAACTCATCTGTTTTGTTATCCTTAGGGGCATGAATGACATCTATTTGTAAACTCTGGTCTTATTTGTAACCCAATCATCCTCCAGGCAACAGCCGAGGCCAACAATCTGGCAGCCGTTGCCAGCGCTCGAGCTCTTTACCAAAGAGAGATGGAAGAGGTGATTTTTCGGTATCCAGTGTTGGATCCTTCATTATTTGTTTTAGGTAAGTATATTTTCAGATTTGCGGCGGTGACACTCCTTATATGAGCACTAATGAGCTTCTGGAGCAACATCAGATTTGCAAGGTATGCAGTTTATTTGATGTGGCAAGAGTGAATCCTCCTCCCCACTATTTAATATTTCCGAATATCCACAGAACAGAGCCTGAGAACAATACAAAGTAGGATATATCGGCGGATAAGTAGGATAAGCCCGGAAAACCGCAGTCGTCAGCGAAAGGATATAGGCCCACAAGCCTTTTGTCGCCATTGTCCAAGGTTGCTGAAAAGCTAATTGTCAATGATTTAGCTCAGCATAACGAAAGTAGCAAGACCAGCATGGTTTCAGAAAGCTGCATTCAACCACGACTGAAATCGTTGGCTATGCCATCGATGGTTTCAATGAGAGGAAACCACTCCAGAACCGTCGCTGTAGCTCTGGATTTGACAAAGGCATTCGACAGCGTCAACTTGGGCATGTTATCGGAAAGCTTGTTTGAAGTCTTCCTATCCCTCCGTGGCAGAAGCGCTGGATAACTGCATTAACTAAGGGCCGTCGAGCAAAAGTTATGTTCCAAAGTCATGTTTCAAGCAGTATTCCCATAGTTGCTGGTGTCCCGCAAGGCGGAGTCTTATCGCCCGCTCTGTTTAATCTGTACCTAAAGGACATTCCGGATCTCTCCAGGACATAAAAGTTGTCGCCTATGCCGACGATATGACTATCATGTGCCAGAAACGCGGCATTCAAGCCGCCGCGAGCAAGATCAACGAGTACCTGATTGGTTTGAAAAGCTACATCGACAACAAGATGCTCAGGGTCTCAGCCGCCAAATCCTCAGTATCAGTTTTTACAACTGACCCCAAAGAGCACAGTGCCCATCCTTGAAGTCAACTGGGGTGAGAGAGCTCGACTACCTGCTGCTCGATTCGTCAAACTGCTTGGCCTTATACTTGATCCATCGCTGAGGTTTCACAAGAATACCGAGCAGAAGCAGACAGTTGTCAAGGCCAAGCTCAATGTGCTAAGGGCACTAGGGGGTACATCATGGGGCTGCAGCAAGGAAACTATTCTGACCACATATAAGGCTATATTGCAGCCCGCCCTGGAGTATGCGGCACCTGTTTGGCAGCACTTAGTGTCGGATACATCCTGGACCAAAATGCAGCGTGTGCAAAACGCTGCTCTTCGGATCGCCAATCGGCGTGCCAGGAGTTCACCATTGAACATCTTCACGCCGAGACCCGGGTACTAGCAGTGAAGGAGCATTGTTAGCTCAGGCCCAGCAGCTGCACATCAACATCATCAAAGAGCCCAATCTTGGGGAGTATTTGAGCCTGTAAGAGAGACATCAGAAAACCTTTCGCCGATGCTCCAGATAAAGTCAATTTGCAAAGATGGCATGATTCACATCAATAACGCCTCCGTCTGTTGCGCGAGGAGCACAGTTCCTGCGAGGGTATCTGGAAAGAGCGGCTATCAATCCCATTTTGGGTACTGTGCCGCCTCGTGAGCCTGAGTCTCAGCTGAGTAGACGTGCCAGATGCACTCTTTCATCGCTGCGGGCACTCAACGTTCTTGAAGTCCTATGCGAACAGGATCGACAGTAGCACTCCCGACGCTTGCCCGGACTGTGGTGGTACCGGCCACAGTACTCTACACTTATTCAACTGTCCAAAAAAAACCACAACATTAACTCCCATAGACCTTTGGACAAATCCGACGCTGGTCGCCCAGTTTCTGGGCCTATGACAATACTCCCTTCGTGGCTGCAAAGAAGAAGATGTCGGCCAAATAAACACTTTTAAAAATCTAGATATCCTCTGGTTCCGAGCCAAATTTACTCTGTTCCTTGGGCGCTTGTGGGGAGGAGGGTAGAGACAGCTAGAAAGTGTGGGGAAAAGGAGACGCAGCGTACGCGCGCAGGCGCACGCGATGAACGGAAATAAATTTCACTCGGAATCAGAGGATATGTGTTTCTCAGGAATCACAGCAAAGTCCTTTCTGCTTTTCGTGCGGTACTTTTGGAAATAGTTTTTAGTATTAATTCTCACAGTACCAATTCTCCTCCACTATGGCGAAGACAATACCAGGGCATTGGTATGAATGATATTTAAAGGCAGCATACGCTCAACATGGTCGACGTTACAGCATGAATAACCCCGTACGACCCTTCGTCAACGATGTTTGAAGCGCTGAAAACCATCCAAGATAACAGTATTCAAGCATCAATGTGAGCAGAGAAGAAATGGATCACACCTACATAGGTGCGCCAGCCTTCTGCCGGTCACGCATATGCCCTTCAGACAATTGAAATGATTGATTGAGACGACCATGTGTAAGACATTTTCATAATCCCCACCCCACTAAGCGCGGCGAGCGCGGGATGAGCAGTGGACTGTGAAACTTTCACCGCGCGGTATGCGCGGGAAACAACAATGAAATCTCCGGCAGCAACAACAGGGCGGTGTGGGTTAAAGTTGGGTCTCAATTGTTACATGCACAGAAATTCCTGGCTTGTAGTTGCGTATGCGGTAGCGTGTGATTGTCCTGCAATTGTTTATGTTGGACTGGACTTGAGCTGAGGAAGCGAGTATTGATTCAAAGGGTGAAACGGATCGGGCTGTGCCGCAATGGCGGTGCTAGATGGGCGGCACGCGCGTGCCACGCGGTGAGAACCTTTATAGTTCACTGCGCGTCACGCGCGTACTGCGCTGTGGTGAGGACTCTGAAAAGGTGCCTAATATATATATATTGCCTATCACGGGAAAAGAAAAAGAACCCGATTTCAATCACGGTGTTCGTGATTGGATCCGCTTTTAGAATGATGCGATTCGGGAGTTCCGCAATACTCGTAAAATGGGTGGAGCAGAATACAGTATACAATTTTGGAAAAGCTCGAGGACGAAGTCGAGGTAAGTAGCTGGTGCTTCTCTTATTTCCAGAAAGGGATATTTAGTTAGGTGGTCACAGAATTATGAAAGCCCCTGTTGGACTTTTGAATCGACGTGAAATTCTGTTTTTTCTTTCCGTAGATGGCGCGGTAGGTTGCGGTATTGTGTTCACAGTTTCACAATTTTTAGGAGAGCTACGAATCCTACCTGAAGATGAATAATGGCAGAATCTGTTCAAATCAATGCGCACACCAGCTGTTCTCGTTTCTTTGATGATTATCGACTATATTTGCCAGGAATTCTGTCAGATGATTGGACTCGACTTCTTCGCGGGTTCGCCATTTAAAGAAGAACACTGCACTGAGTTGGATGAACTTTTTAACTAGCAGTATGTGTAACGCTTTCCAGGACTTTTCTCCTCTGTGCTAGTGATCGTTATCGGAGCACTCAGCGTGTGGCCATATGCGAGGTCTTCGGGCACATTACGTGAAGCTAGTGGCTGGGTAAGTTCGTCTCTTGCTGATTTTCGCTCTGCTATTCCCTGAAAAAAGCCGTGACGAGGATTCCGTGCTATATTCCACGCACATGGAGCCAATCGCTTCCCTTCATTATCGATTCTCCCAGGTTGATGATGCTGTCACCTTTGTGGACA
This sequence comes from Aplectana chamaeleonis, assembly GCA_029168955.1. Classification (NCBI taxonomy): domain Eukaryota; kingdom Metazoa; phylum Nematoda; class Chromadorea; order Rhabditida; family Cosmocercidae; genus Aplectana; species Aplectana chamaeleonis. Next base: position 197,043 of record JAPDOI010000981.1, on the reverse strand, counting down.
AACTTCATATCGCCAAATGCAGGACAGTTAGGAGCACTGGGTGGAGCTATACAAATCGGCGAAAAGCTCACTGTAAGTTGCACTGTTATTTGTTGTGCTTTCTAGGGAGCATCGTATGGCTATCCCCATTATTAGATGATTGTTGTTTTCTGCTTAAATCTTGTACCCTCTTTTCAAATCTGAAATCAGATTTTGCTGATTACTTCTCTGAGGGGACTTATGGTGCTCCAAACAGAAAAGAGACATGAATTCCATTCAGAAAGCAATGTTTGTTCACTGCTGTGGGGTCTAGTAAATATGCTCTGTCTGTCGACCGCGGTAGTCTTGTCTGGGGATGCTTTGCGCTCATCAGTGGGCTTTTGACGTCTGAGGGTGCAGAGCTCGAAGCCGACGCTTCACAGTTTTGACCCATATCTGAGAAACCTCCATATGAATTCTCCTTGAACATAAAGATCAAAAATCATCTATGGTTCATGGAATTCCTCAAGATTTACTCTGATATCCTGTATATTGAGCTTCGGAATCTGGCGTAGGGCGCATGTTGTGTTACCATCCGGCATTGTTTTTATCTCACGAAGTCACCCTAATCCTTGACTCCTGTAACAGAGCAGTTGTTGATACGCTTCTCAGCATATGCATTGTATTTATTAAGTTTCAAGGCAGACTTCTTACTAAATTCGTGCCGACCTAACTTCTTTCAATGATGAATAGAAAGGAAACTCTGTGGAACCTTGCTATAAACATATACAATCTACGGTTAAACTCCTTTTGGTTGATGCTATCCCCCACAGAACGACCATTCGGTGTAGAGATTTTAAAAATGCTAATTTTTCAGGTATGCGTGACTACTTAGCCAACATATATTGGATGGGAACTTTTAACACAGTAGAACTTTTGAATGAAAAGTATGAATTGTTCTGGGGAACCCTACATCATGTGATGGGTCTTTTCATTCCTTACAAAACTATGTAGATCCATGACGCGTCATAAGTTACCGACCTACCTTCGTTCAATGATGATCAGAAAGGAAACTCTGTGGAACTTTGCTGTAAACACACAATCGATTACTGATTGGAAAAAATATCACGAATTTAGTAAGAAGTTTGCCTCAAAACTTAATAAATACAATGCATATGTTGAGAAGCAATTAATAGATATAGATGGTGCGAAAGCTCTGAACTAAATTCTTAGAATTAAATTGTTTGGCAAGTCAAAGATTAGCACTCTAATCGATGACTCCTGTTACAGAGCAGTTATTGATGAAGACAAAGTAGACATGCTAGCAAAACCTTTCTAGAAAGTCTATGTGAAGAACGAAGCTATTACGTGCCCTCCATTTGTTGTCCCTAGAATTGAGTCGAAAAGCACAGCCCCTTGGTTTTACAAACAGGGGTGCGTTCCAAGAACGTTTCCACGGCGTTGTGGGAGGAAAAGCAACCTCACCATGAACAAATTTGCTTTCCATATATGCGAATTATAACTGAAAATTGCTCCCACGTGGCCGTGGCTACGTTTCCATGGACGCGTTTTGCCATGGGACTGTTCTTGGAACGCACCCCAGGAGATTATTGAGATTCTTACTAAATGGTCATCTCCAGCCTTGAATAATCCAGAAGGCATTCCTTTCAACGTGATAAAGAACTCTATACTTGAAATAGCAAGTTCTCTCGAGTTCCTTTTTAATCTGAGCATGATGCGTGGTGAGGTTCCAATGAAATGGAAGCACTCCATAGTGACCCCATTACCCAAAAAGCAACCTCTTTAAACTCTCAAAACTACAGACCAGTGAGTCTAAACTCGATTTTTGCAAGAGTGTTCGAGAAGCTTCCCAAAAAGCACATGATTGCTTCCTAGATGAGTTGAAAATCATTCCCGAGGCGCAACAGGGTTTTCGTAGTGGTAAATCTACTGAAACATGTCTTTTGACAAGCTTAAATGATTGGTCTAAAGCATTCGAGTCAAGCCTAAATGTTGACGTCATATTTTTCGATTTCAGTAAGGCTTTTGACAAAGCTCCACATAATGCACTAATCTTCAAGTTAGAATATCTGGGATTTCATCCGTCGGTTACTAAGTGGATAAATGATTTCATTACCAATCGAACTTTTCAGGCAATGCTCTTTCTTCTGCTCGAAACTATAAGCGGTGTGCCACAGGGATGAGTGCTCTCTCCAGTCCTTTTCAACATCTATACCGCAGACTTGTCAAAACATCTAGAAGAATATCATGTCTCTTGTGTTATGTATGCCGGCGACATAGAGATACAGGGTGAATTAAGGAAATAATGCTAATGAAGAACTTCAATTAGCACTTGATAAGAGCATCGAAACGGTCTGTGGAGAATGGGCTTCCTCTTTCTGAAGAGAAAACACAAGTCATGTGCTTAGGCGGCGTTCAGAGTTTTCGCGGGGCGACGCGATGGCACATGTCAGTGCGACTCGAACACCGCGTTGCGTAGGAATTCTGGTGTGAACGCTGGGCAGTACGCACAATTGCGTACGTGCGTAATTTCAGCGTAAACAAGCAACATCATTTAGTAAATGAGCAACAGTTTTTTCGCATTTGTTTGAGTACAAGTGGTCCTAAATATGCACATTCTATTGTTTTCATTGTGAGATCTGTTTTTCTAATGAAAAAAACCCTCCAGGAAAACCAGCAACGAGCTTTCCTTCGCGCGACGACCATAGCGTCGCATTGCCTGAATCGGATAGAGATACAATCTGTTTGGTCTTAAATCTTTATTATGGAGAAGAAAAGATTCGATCTCTTGATGACTTCCAAAATTCTCAGAGGACTGGCAAAATTGAAGCCATCCGATTTTCTTCTCGCTTCTGCGTTCAGAATATCAACCACTACTGCAAAAACTCAGATAAGATCCAAGTTTTTCTGCAGCAGAGTTTGCTCTAGTTTCAATAATGTACTGCGAAGTCAAGCTTTTACGGCCAAGTACAGTACTCTCAGACGTAGTATAAAAAACTTCTGTTGATTAGCACACTATGCCACTATAGCAGTATATCAGCCAGCTTTTCCCTGTTATCCTATCTATTTCACATGTGAATACTTGTCCAAGAACAAATAATAAGTCCTCGAGCTTCCAGTCTCAATAGTTGTCTAATGCCAACCTTCAGAGATTTTGAATGATCTTGATCTTATGATTCTGACTGACTTATAAAGGTGGCTCTGGTAGACTGATTTCAGAACCTCCAGATGTTAGATCTGCAAAATACAAAAACCACAATGGGAATATTGAAAATGGAGGAGAAACTGAATGAGTTTAATAAAGGACCGACAAAGCGTGAAATTCAATTTCAGTATGTCAAATAACCCTTGTGAGCGTTATTTAAGCCAAATCTCTTAGACACATACATACACGTGACGTTTAGCTCATCCCGAGAAAACAAAGTTATCCGGCTATAACTTTTTCATGGAACTCACTAGGAAGGGTCCTCAATGGGCGGAGACGCTCTGGCAAGTGGAGGATGTGCAGAGTAACAGTATTTCATGCTGGGTTTTCGCATGTCGGACCGTTGGGTAGATCAAATAAATTTATCAAAAAGAATGCACAATGAATCTAATGCACAGGTTTTCCTGAAGTGGCCACCACTGTCTACTTTTTTAGTTTTAAAGGCCAAAAGTGGCTGGGTGGTATAAACGGTGACCCTCCATTAGAGTTGCTTTACTTGAATAAAATCGAGTGGACCTTTTTTATTGGGTTTTTTAAGCCATAGTGGTGTGATGGTATATGGTGGAAGAAAACCTGAGAAAACATTTCACCAGATCAATTCAGTGTAGTTCTTCTTAGGATCACAAGGTCCATCTATTAGCTTCCGGACTTTCCACGACTTTGAATAAATCATTTATTTCAAAACAAGGCTCACTCAACAAAATATTTTCCATCTCATTCAAGGATCCTTCGCCACCGATTGGGCAGATCATGAATTCAAAAATTTACGCATAGAACTTTGGCTGTTTCGAGTCGAAGTATTCTTCTAAGGCCATTTGGACTTCGTCATCGTTAGTGAACTGTGTTTCATCCAGGAAGTGCTGCATCGAGCGGAACAGATGGTAGTTGGAAGGGGCAAGATCTGGGATCTATGGAGGGTGAGGAGAACTTCCCAGCCCAGGTCCAGCAGTTTCTGTTCATCTTCTTCACGACAATGCTCGGCCACACGTAGGTGTCTCGGATAACCCGACAGAAACTGGTGGACCTGGGCTGGGAAGTTCTTCCTCACCCTCCATATAGCCCAGATCTTGCCCCTTCCGACTACCATCTGTACCATTCGAAGCAGCACTTCCTGAATGGAAAACAGTTCATTAACGATGACGAAGTTAAAGTGGCCTTAGAATAATACTTCGACCAGAAGCAGCCAGTGTTCTACGCATCGTATTTCATGGTCAGCCCAGAGCGGTGGAAAGGATCCTTGAATGTGATGGAAATGAGTTTGTTGGGTGAGACCTTATGTTTTCGAAATAAATGATTTTTATTCAAAGTCGTGAAAATCTGGAAAGTTTGCTTTAACCTAATACAAGCCAGCCGATTTCCCCTCTCTGTAACTCAGAAACGAGGTCGTGGTGACCAGTTGGAAAGAACCCTTGCATTGTTTTCTTCTGCTTTTTAAAATTTTTCCGAATTAACGAGTTAAGCGTTTAGAAAACTCAACATACAGCATTGTTTGCTCGATCCAGCCTTTTGAAATCCTATTTCCTATTCGAAGAGAGCGCACCAGAATTTACCAGGAATTCTCAAGTCTTCGATAGCCATGCGAGGCTCCTAGTTAGCCCTTGTCTCCTTTAAACTTCATGATGCTTTCTTCGGAAGGAGTAGCTTTAGCTTGTCAGTGCGTTCATTCATTTCAGAACTCAACAGCGTCTTCTTCGAATTCATCAGTACGGCAGCGAAAGAAGAAATAATTGATCTGCCACTTCTTTTTCTGACAAAATTCTCATCGTTCTTGAACTGATTTGCCTGTCGTTAACTAGTCTGCTCTGTTTCTATATCATATTGATTCATCTTTTTAGACGTGGTGCAATTCGACTCAATGTTCTTCGTCTCACGTTTTATTCGATGTCGACGTCATTCTTAAACCTTTCGGGCTTTGCGTTTTACCTCTTGATTTTCAAGGGATAGATTGTTTTATTTAGTTTTTTCTTCATTACCTTGCACCAAATACAGGGTTATATCGCCACTACTCATTGGCGACCACATTCGTTTTTGCCCACATCTGTGGTCTATACTCTGTTGAGATTTCTCGTGTACATCATGTCCTCCTCATCAATTCGTTTTCCCCTTGATGATTCATATTTCGTTCCCTAATCAAGACGTGGTCTAATTGTCGTGCCCTCGTATTTCTTTCCTGTTGTTGTGAGGTAGCCTCGCAAGAATTTCCACATTTACCAAACATTGCACTATCATATATCGTGACTTATGTGCGTAATAATAATTCGTGGTGTGTAGGTCTGGCCGAAGGTCAGTAGGTTTCTCTTTCAGACGCACTCCCCACTAGGTTTCTTTGACAGTTCTATCGTAAGCTTCAGTAGCTGTCTCTTGAGATAAAGTTTTTAAACATCGATTTGGTCTCGAATATGATTCGAAAATGGAGGAATCATTATTTGAGCAGTTCGTTTATTGTCGGATTTACGTCAGCGTTCGAGGTGAAAACTGGCAGGGTCAGGCAGATCGTTGTCCAGGAGCTACGTCCTCCCTCTAGGGAGATCAAAATTTTTGAAATATGTTTAAAATCCCTGGTTCTGAAAAAATTTTAACAGTTTTACGTTCGCAGTTTCAAAAAAGTTTTTTCAACCTAAATTTTTCAAAATATTTACTGCACTCCCTATCCGACTGATTAGCCTCGGGAAGCGTGACTTGCCCTTCGCTATAGAGCAACAACATCTGTATTGTGAAAGGAGTATTTAAAATTGTGACACAGATCGCCTTACAATCTCATTATGGCATAACGATGACGAAAGATGTGGGCAAATTAAACCAGCAATCAAAAAAAACGATGATTACTTGTTCTTTGCCTGCGTTAAAGTGTTGTCCTAATCGCGATCGTGCAGCAAGGTAACAAAAAGTCAGGAATGCTTCAGAAATGACGCAATAGGTGAGTTTGAGCTGATAGGAATGTTCTGTCTCCAGACAGTCCCGTTCGAGTAGCCGACGAATGAAGCATGAGTAGCGAAGTGACCCTTCGGCTAATATAGGAGATATAGGCGATCCCTCCCAAAAGCTATTGACATAGCCGCAGTAGCTACTGCCTCATTCCCACTAGCTCGTGCGGAGATGAGTAGCCGAACACTAAAATGATCGTTATCATGCTCTTAGCTTACTCGCAGTAGCTGCTGTCTCACTCGCCATAGTTCCTGCTGACAGAAGTAGCCGAGATACGCCATTGGAAGGTAGTGTCACAGCTTACCAAGACACGCTTTTTTTGCTGATCGTGTACCCGCGCATGTAAGCTCTGAAACCAGGAACATTGAACGAGATTCTGTAAATTTGAAACCTGTTTCGCTTTATTCAGAGCGTGAAAAGAACAAAAACGATCGAATACATCCTGTTTAGCGTCACCTTCTGTCCACGTGAACTTCGAAACCAATCGTTTTTAACGCGCAGTTAAGGCGGAGACACTAGAAAAAGACGCGCGTTAGATATTAGCTATTTAGCTGCTGCGAGTAAAGCAGGAGTAAGGTCAATGTTAAACTTTGCCGTTGTCATGAGCGACATTCATGACATTAAGCACAAATCGCGTCGAGACCGGCATCGGAGCAACGGCATTGGCCGCCTTAGGAACAGTTGCCGCGCGTTCGACTCAGCGGCGTGTCGCGGAGGGGTGACATACTCCAAATACGCCGGAGACTGTTGCTGCCACTGTCGCTCGTCGCTGTGCAGTGCACTGTGACGTTCAAAGGTTCAAAGGGCGGGAGTTCCGCGACAGGCAGTCGCTGTCGCTGTGCACAGCGACGCGACCGTGTGTCGCAGAAGTATATCATTGGCCTTAGGGGCTGTGCAGGTTGCGCCGCGGCGGTGCCGCTGCGGCGCGGCAGTGTTGGAGAGTGGGGGGGCGCCACGATGCGGGCGAGGAAGGCGACGTCTCGTAGAACAGCGACACTGGTACTTCTCAGAGTGTTTTCGTCGCCGCGACGGCAGCGGCTACTGAAGCGACACCACCAGCTAGCGGCGGCGTGGAATGGACTGGACCATTTCTATCGTTTGCGAGAGCGCCGTCGTCGATGCTTTCGATGCATTTTTCCATTGTTTGGTCATCCATGCGGATTTTTTACTCTTTTTTGAGGTAGTGATTAGGGTCAAGCAACCCGTTGGACAGAATGCGTTCGTTTTCGCGACCCCCTTCCATTCTTAGCATAGCTTTGCGACCCCTCCCTAACAACGGGCCCGCTGAGTTCAAAGTAGGCCCGCCCATTTTCTGAAGACTCAAGTGCTCGTCTTAATTGCTAATGTCCAAAAAGCGAAAAGACGGTATCATCCTTTCCGCTTCCCTTCGACTTTCCTTTTCGAATTGCTGGCGAATACGACCCCAGGACGAGGAAACATCGTAATCTCTCTGGCTCCTTCCTGTATCCACAGTTGGTTAACTACGGCACTGTTAAAGAAATCCGTGGATTCTTGTCGGCTACTCAAGCCGGTTTGTCTGACAAGGGAATCACAATAAGTCATAGTGACCATTCCAAATGAAATGTACTTTTCTAGAACCATTTTCGGACGAAAAAGTCCGAATATGCCCATCGCAGCTGCCTAGACTTACTCTGAAGAAAGTTATGAGGCGTTTTTCAAAGCTTCGTGGCAAGGTAAAGGGTACCCTCTATTTCGGAGTGAAATTTACGGTGTTGCTTCGCGTGAGCGTGCGGAGCAGAGTAGAGACAACATGAGTGTTGGGGGAGAAGAAGTTTGCACATGTACGAGATGAACCCAAGTAAATATTGCTCCAAAATAGATAGTGAGAAACTTAAACACATTGGATAGGGCACAAGCAACTTATAAAGGGAACCACAATAAGTCATAGTGACCATTCCAAATGAAATGAACTTTTATAGAACCATTTAAGGACGAAAAGTCCGAATGTGCCCATCGTAGCTGTCCAGACCCACTCTGAAAGAAGTTATGAGCGTTTTTAAAGCTTCGCGGCAAGGTAAAGAGGTACCCCAATGGAATTTTAGGGTTTAAAATTTTTCTCCGGATTCTGCTTAAAACATGTACATAGGGGTATTCTGGGGTGCTGAACGCAGATATGTGGTTCGCTTGTCAAAATTTTGAGGTCTACTGTAGGTTACGGTAGGTAACATGTCATTTAGGAGGCAAAACCTACCTTAATATTTCGAGAATCGACAAATGTACACCGAATTCGTATTCAGCACCCCCACATAGAAACTTTGAGACAAATCTGAGAGTTTGATCAAACTACCGTATACCCACCGTAATGTACCGTAAGCTGTCAGAAGTCGATAAATTGACATCAGATTCGTGTTGAGCACTCCAGATAACCCCTACAGGAACGATTTGAGCCACATCTGTCGTCACATTCCGGGAATCGTCAAAAGTTGATTAAGCCGTCAATTTTCTCTGCCAGTGGGAAGCTTTGAACAAATTTAGTCGAAACCTTCGGAAAAGCGACAAATGAACCTCAGATTCGTGATCAGCACCCCAATTAACCTCCCAGAACCAACCTTCAGTCAAATCTGGAATATTTTTCTAAAACGCTTCGAGAGCCCTCTAATTGGTATAAATAAACGCCCAACCGAAAATCCGTATAGGTATAAATAAACGCCCAACCGAAACGCAGTTGGTCTGCGCAAAGTTTGGAGAATGTTCCTTCACCCAAACTTTGCTTAGTGAAGATAGTTTTGGACGCTGAACACGATTATGAGGTCCGTTTCGGAATTGCGTAAAAAATAATGCGCTTTTTGGAGAGTACAATAGGTACGAAAATCAGAGAAAAAACGCTCATAACTTTTTTCAGAGTGGGTCTAGGCAGCTTCGATGGGCATATTCGGACTTTTCGTCCGAAAATAGTCCTAGAAAAGTACATTTCATCTGGAATGGTCACTAAGACTTATTGTGGTTCCCTTGTGAGTAACTTTTCACCTCTACTCTTGCCTTTGCTGCTTACATTGCCTGCTCGTTGATGCGTGCAGCCCTTGCCAGTGTCGAAAACTCACCTGTTAATGACGACTATGTGGCCGGTGAGTAGCAAGACGATGAAGCACATGTGGCTCTCGATGGATTCTCCAACGCTATCATATCTACATATTATCATTATCGAATCTCGATATTTCTATTTTCTTTTATTTTCTTCGGCTTTAACTGCTGTGGGTACAGCAAGAGTTAGGTAAAGAGAACTGGAAGGAAACTGGAAGAGGAAACATCGTAATCTCTCTGGCTCCTCCCTCTAGCCAATGTTGGCTAACTGCTGTGCTGATAAGAGATGATGGATTCTCGTCGGCTACTCAGGCTGATCTGTCTGAGATCAGACAGCCCCGCTCGAGTAGCTGACGAATGAAGGATGAGTAGACCTAACCCTTCGGCTAATATTGAAAAAATAGGCGTTCCCTCCCAAGAGCTTCTGGCATAGCCGCAGTGGCTACTGCCTCATTCCCACTAGCTCGTGCGGGGATGAGTAGCCGAGCACTAAAATGCTCGTTATTATCCTCTTAGCTTGCTCGCAGTAGCTACTGTCATTGTTCCTGCTGACAGAGCTAGCCGAGGGTTAATAACGTTATGCCGCTATTTCTGTCGCTGCCGCTGCTGTCTACGCCCTCCGTCGCTGCTTTTTCATCGCTGCCGCTGCGCGCTGCCATCCCCCTGTGGCCGAGCGACATTAGCTTACTACTCCGCAGATATACATGTATATCACTTCAAATTTTGTCACTTCCGCTATTAACGGTCTCGAGGGGCAACAACTTTTGCCGCATACACACTAAGCTTATAGAATACATATTTATTCTTTGCAACAATACGAGCACAACAGCTGGGAAGGACTATTGTTGATGCAGCATTAGGTACTTTTTTTCGCGCTTCAGGCGTTCTTTGTTAAAGATCGCACAGTTTTTTACCCCCATTTTTTCCCAGGAATTGTAACATCTTGCGTTGTTACGGGCTACAATTTCCTCCTTTTCTTTCTCATGAATCTGAAAGCAATTACTTACAGCAGTTGAAATATAGTGTCATGACCTACCCAAATGCGTTTTCTTGCTCAACTTGTAATCGCGCACGCAGGCTGTAAAAGCAGTGAGGTCGAGCGAGACTCCATGAGTGTAAAACGCCACTGTCGTTACTTTCGTCCGACTTATTCATTGCTAACGTCATCCTCTGTGCGAGGGCGGCAGAGTGCATAGACACCGGGGCCTGGCGGCGTGCCAGTACGGTTAGGAACAGCAGGCAGAGACGCAGAGGGCGCAGGCTACCTTAGCCCCACCCATCGATTACCAACATTCTTCTCGTCTTGGTGCGCGTCGTCCGGCTGCTCGTCAACATCAAAGCAGTCGAGTCCGAGCTCTCCTGCTCCCCATGGATCGTCTTCAGCCCAGCGAGCCGTAGCTCGCTGGCCAAGCAGTACAGGCCGCAGTCATCGTCCGGCCAGAAGCCCGAAGTCACCAGGTGAGCAGTTACCGTGCTGCCTAAGAAGCAGACACCCGAAGAGAGGGCAATGGTGCAGGGGCCGTTACCTCTACCCCACAGTCCCGGTGCCGTGACACACGTCCCACCGAAGTGACGCGGAGGAAACGCAGCGGTCCGGAGGCAACACTTAGGTCCGACCCCTAGTTACCGGGAGGAGTCCGCACTTGATCCGTAGGAACTTTGTATCTAAGAGGGTAAACGCATCATACGTATCTGGTGTTCTGTTGTGTAGCTCAAGTACAGACAGTGTGGCGGTAATATCCGCAGGCTACGGCCTTATTCACTGCAGTCGACAGCCTATGTGTATTTTCTGTTATGTTCGCTTTGGAGTCGCGAACCAGGGCCTGTCGCAGATGTCCCCAATACGTGACGGGTGGGTCTGTCACCCACACACCGCCGATGCAAGGAGTTTGGCGGACCCGCACGTCGCGACATGGTGCATCGGACTGGGTTTGGTCGCGGGGATACTCACGGCTGGCCTTATTGATCGAACCCTGTGTCGCGACGTGCGGGTCCGCCAAGCTCCTTGCATTGGCGGTGTGGGTGACAGACCCGCCCGTCACGTATTGGGGACATCTACGACAGGACTCTGCAAGCTATGCTCCCTCATTACCAACACTGCCACTGCGGGTAAAGGGACGTACACACAATGGCCCAAGCCCTGTTTGAGCTGACACATATAATAACCGCCCAATACTCATCAGTGTTTACGTCGCAAATACATTTTGTTGACCTCGGCGCCCTGGTTTGCGACTCCAAAGCGAACATAACACAAAATACACATGGGCTGTCGACTGCACTGAGTAAGGCCGTAGCCTGCGGATATTACCGCCACACTGTCTGTACTTTTGCTACACAACAGAACACCAGATACGTATGATGCGTTTAACCTCTCTTAGATACAACGTCCCTACGGGTCAGAGTGCGGACTCCTCCGTAACTAGGGGTCGGACCTAAGTGGTGCCTCCGGACCGCTGCGTTTCCTCCGCGTCACTTCGGTGGGACGTGTGTCACGGCACCGGGACTGCGGGGCAGAGGCAACGGCCCCCTGCGCCAGCGCCCTTCCTTCGGGCGACTGCTTTATAGGCAGTACGGTAAATGCCCACCTGGTGACTTGTGGGTGACAGACCCGCCCGTCACGTATTGGGGTCATCTGCGACAGGACTCTGCAAGCTATGCTCGCTCATTACCGACACTGCCACTGCGGGTAAGGGACGTACACACAAAGGCCCAAGCCCTGTTTGAGCTGACCCATATAATAACCACCCAATACTCACCAGTGTTTGCGTCGCAAATACATTTTGTTGACCTCGGCGCCCTGGTTTGCGACTCCAAAGCGAACATAACACAAAATACACATGGGCTGTCGACTGCACTGAGTAAGGCCGTAGCCTGCGGATATTACCACCACACTGTCTGTACTTTTGCTACACAACAGAACACTAGATACGTATGATGCGTTTAACCTCTCTTAGATAAAACGTTCCTACGGGTCGAGTGCGGACTTCTGCCGTAACTAGGGGTCGGACCTAAGTGGTGCCTCCGGACCGCTGCGTTTACTCCGCGTCACTTCGGTGGGACGTGTGTCACGGCACCGGGACTGCGGGGCAGAGGCAACGGCCCCCTGCGCCATTGCCCTCCCTTCGGGCGACTGCTTTATAGGCAGTACGGTAAATGCCCACCTGGTGGCGTCGGGCTCCTGGCCGGACGATGACTGCGGCCTCTACTGCTTGGCCAGCGAGCTACGGCTCGCTGGGCTGATGACGATCCATCGGGAGCAGGAGAGCTCGGACTCGACTGCTTTGGTGTTGACGGGCAGCCGGCGGACGCGCACCACGACGAGACGAATGATGGTAATCGATGGGCGGGGCTCTGATCGCCTGCGCCCTTTGCGTCTCTGCCTGCTCTAGAAAGTTCCTCACCGTACTGGCACGCCGCCAGGCGGTGTCTATGCACTCTGCCGCCCCTGCACGGGGATGACGTCAGCAAGGAATAAGTCGGACGAAAGTCACGACACCCTGAACGCTTCGCGCAAAAGCGATAAGGTCCACTATTTTTGTGTTGGCCCGTTTGATTGTTTGTTTCAGGCTGATGTGCGAGACAGCTACCGTGAAGTGGTCAACGAAGGAGGTTCGGCTGGGGTAGAGCATTTACCACTCTAGTGCTGCCGTCGCCAACCCTTGCTGCCTGAAAGTGGCAGCAGCTCGGCTCGGGGACAGTTGCTGCGACGCTGCGGCGGCAGCCACTGCCATGGTCAGGCAGAGCGGTGGTCCGGGTCGTCCTGAACAAGTCCCCCCTGAGAAGGACATTTTTTCGGCTAAAAACGACCCTCTAGGAAGGGTGAAAAAATTGATAGACTTTACTGACTCGTTTCATTTTGGAGGTTTTTTTTTCAATTTTTGGGGCCTCACCATTCCAAAGTGGATGAATAGCGTTCCATGCGCTGCCGATATTCAAAAAATTCAGTTAGATGGAAAGCTGAAAAGCATATCAGAAACCGGGAAAATTTTCGCCCTCCGTTTTTGGCCATGGTGGTCCGGTGGGGCTTTTGGACCACCGTGGGACCACCGCACCTTTGACCGGCCATAACTTGGCTCGAAATCGATTTCATGAGCTCATCTCCGGACGTTAACATTTTCTAACATCTGTCTACAGTTTCTATCCTTCCACTAGGTCATGTATTTAGACGACCTTTTTCGATTTTTGGGTCGATTTTTTCAGTCCGGAGGGGGGTAGGTGAAGTTCAGTTTTTGAAAAGAAGTTATTTTTTCACCTATCTAGAAATGAAAACTTGGAACATTTCCAGTCGATTGGTACCCACGTTTCGCATACTTTTTTTTGAAACTGACATACTGCCATTTCCAGACTCGTTTCATTTTGGAGGTTTTTTTTCAATTTTTGGGGCCTCACCATTCCAAAGTGGATGAATAGCGTTCCATGCGCTGCCAATATTCAAAAAATTCAGTCAGGTGGAAAGCTGAAAAGCATATCAGAAACCGGGAAAATCTTCGCTCTCCGTTTTTGGCCACGGTGGTCCGGTGAAGCTTTTGAACCACCGTGGGACCACCACACATTTGACCGGCCATAACTCGGCGCAAAATCGATTTCATGAGCTCATCTACGGACGCTAACATTTTCTAAAATCTGTCTACAGTTTCCACTCTTTCACTAGGTCACGTATCTAGACGACCCTTTTTCAAAAAAAAAAGTTATTTTTTCACCCATCTAGAAATGATTTTTGTAACATTCGCAGTCGATTGGTACCTTATGGGTACTTTTTCTTGAACTGACATTCCGCCATTTCCAGACCGCTTCCTTTCGGCTTGCACGATTTTGAACTTGTTTCGAATCTTCGAGTGTTAAGGTATTAAATGATGATGGAATGTTGTGCTATCTTCCTAAAGTTTCGGAGCGAGAAATGGCATTCGTGTGTTATTTTCGGAATATTTTTCCTCCTCTGAGAGCTTGAGCACCCAAAGGTTTGGGGTGTTATGTGAACCAAACGAAGCAAAGCTCTAGATGATTCAGCTACAGTCCTAGTTTCGGGACCGACTCCGAATTTCTGGTCACGGTCTGCCCCAGAATACGAATGAAACTTCGATCTGATGCAGAAAATATTTTTCCAGACCTTATGCAAAGGGTGCAAAAGGAAGTGGAAACAGTATGAGGACATTCACACAATGAGAGCTCAATTGCTGAAGCTTGCGACAACTTTTTAGGGCCTAACAGAGATAGAGCAGAGATAGAGAATTCGCACAGCACATGAAGTTTGATTGCTCAAATATTCAATGAGAAACAACCTCCCCTTTCCTCTGTTGACCGACGGCATTACCGACACCGATCGCAAATGGATTGTGTTTCTGATAAAGGTTTATCTCACCCTCCTACACACCCGTAACTTTCCACTTCTCTTTAGTAGAAAAGGAAAGCGAAAGTCCGACATCGTCGACGACATTCAGGAATTTTCTAATTGAGGAGGATTCATGGGCAGAACATGCAGAATGGTTATTTCTTACAAGCCCTTCGCGTTTGCCATAAGAAAGGTGATGGCCCGTCTGCCGACGGTGCATCTGTGATGACAGAGCATATAAACAGCATTCATGCAAGACTTCAGCGCACAGATTGATGACCAGACAACACTCGATGGAAATATGAGAGCAGGTGCAGACCAAACATGATTAAAAGAAATTTTGGGTATCTAAATATGTTTTGTTTTAGATTTTCTTCTCAGCGTCTACGCAGCACATAGACTGAATTCCGTCGTAACTGCTAAGAACAACTACGCGTATCGACTCGCTCAGGTACAAATAAACTTTTCGTACCTCAAAATGGGGGCGGTACATCGGGTCCGCTGGTCGGCCAGCGTGCAGCAAGCGCTAGCAAAGATCCTACGCAACTACCCGTTTTGATGGGGAGCCTTCAAGCCTTGGCGAACGGAGATACAACTGAAAGTATCACAGCAAGAGCTGTGGCTGCTGTGTGGACGGGCGCACGTTTCCAGTTCTTCACCACGTTAGCCACACACTATTCCAGCTGACATTATTTTCACAGGAACTACAATAAGAAGGTCTCATAGTATAATATGTGCCTCGCTGGTGCTATTTCGACCACATGAGGGGAGACAAGCGCGGCGAAATGGCGAATGCTGCACAAGGATTATTGAGAGAAAACAACGTTTTGAAAATGAAGAATCCCTTGAGCTTAAGATACGAAAGTGGGAGCACAGAGTTTCTCGATCAGTACTACACCCCTTTTGAAGGCCCCATTTCTGAATACCTGCTGTGGTATGACGCTAAGACATTTAAGGGCCCTAGTGGACCGACGTCGCAAGGCCATGAAACGCTCTCAGTTTCGGAGTCCCAAAACATAAAGCCAGAAAAACAGATGAGTCACTCTCCATCAGAGACCAAGGCAACGCTTATTGTTACACCGAATACATTACCTTTGACATCGATGCTCTTGGCCATCGAGCCTCAGGTAAAGTGTATAACGAAGGGACATCTGTTGCTCTGGTTAGCACCCACATCACTGAGATCTACTCCAGCTGTGCCAATCAGATTCGAAGGTATATATTCCCAGCAGACAGGAGGCTAGCGCAGGAAGCAGAAAGGACTTTACCTATTCTTTGGGTCGTCACATACTGCTGGATATGATACAATGTGAAATAGCGAGTTTCGAAAACTCCGAAATGTATATACCTACAAACCCCAAGTTCAATACCAGAGGTTGGCCCAAATATATAGACAACGCGAACAAGATACAGATCACAGTACGCCTATATTCGATTACGAGCTTAATCGCCCTACTTCAAAAGTACTTCGCTATACAGGATGCGATGCCATCGTCCGAAACCTACGCTACCATTGCCAGTTCTGCACAAAGTTTGCAGTCGTGGTCCAACGAGTTCCGAAGCAATAAAACAGTCTTCACTTCTATCGGGTTTAGTTAGAATACCCCAAAGCAATGTCTTCTCCGAATGTTGTAGTCGAGATAATGTTGAGCTAGTACACGGTTGATGATTTACTCTATTTTTTATTTGGAAACTGCTCTTGTTCCATCAATAATGTTGACCATTCCATGGTAAATAATCATGGTCCCAAATAATTTTACCTCAAAATTCGATTTTTCGGCGATACAGACATTATTTAAGATGGGTCGAAAAAATAACGACCCCGCCCAAAAAAAATTTCAAGTTTTCCCAAAAACATAACAACCCCCCCTCGGTCCCACGGTGGTCCGCTAACCACCGTGAGCTTGACCCTGGTCACTGCTATAGCATAGGGAACGGGGTAGAAACCCCTTGATAACTGTGTGTCGTTTTGCTAGCAGGTATCCGCCCCGGTACGGCCGTGTCGGGGTACCGGGAATCCACAGGCCCTGCTCGCGGCTTTGCATGTAACTTGACCGCATCACTCGGTCCGCAAATGCTTCATGGTCCTGCAGTAGCTGCTGTCTTGTAAACCACTCAATCTATATTTATTCCTCTGCACATATTCTATCCCTTTCGGTGCGCCCACAACATCTCGCCATCAACCCCCAACATCACGCATTTGCATCTTTGTCCCTCGTAGTATTTCGCATTTTGCATATTTGTCTGTCTATGCGCTGGGTGGGCCATCCTCGTTTTGTTGCCGCGTAGGCTGCCGTTGGGAGCTCTCGGCCAAGGAGCTACCCCTCGGCATGGATGCATAAATAACAGTACATTTCAGATTTGGATTTTGATTGACTAACTGCAACGTTTCCTGCAATGTCAACGATAAGAGCGTGCAAGGCAAACCTCACCAAAGCGCTCACAGCGCTCCAGGTAGCTAGAGGTAAGGTAGATCAGGATCTTCTACATCCGTTGGTTGCCTCTCGTTGTACCATTGACACGCACCAGCTTCTTGACGCACGTCTCGGAGCCCTTCGGTCGCATATGTCAGAAATAGGATCTTGTCTGCAATCCATTTTGGAGCGTCAGCGAGCGTTCCGCAGTTTTCTAGGCGATAATCCTACTTCAGGCGATGGTCAAAATCAATACGTCGCCTACATGGAGGAAAATAACGTCGAAGCGATCTTAAACGACGCAGAAAATCTGCTAGCTACGCTTGACAGCAACAAGTCGGACACGGAGATGCCCCTCCAACGCATCTCGACTCTTACCGTGTCTGCTCCTACTCACGACGACGCCAGTAGCTCAACTACGGAGCACACCGCAGACGCAAACCGCGCAAGCGCATTTATTTAGGTCGTCAGACAGTCAGTCCGATCGCAAAATCCACCACCGGCACCTTTTTTGGCCTCCAAGGGACGGGATTCCGAGCGCGCCCTGCCTGCTAATGCGCCGGTTGAACCAGCCATTCAGGTGGGGAAACGGACGCTGGAACTCTTCCATGAGGACATAAATCAATTTCGCCGGTTCTGGACTGCCTTTAAACTCACCGTCCATGACAATGCCTCAAGGCACCGGGACTCAAGATTTTTATACCTCAAAGTCTCTTAAAGGTGACGCGCAGACTGTGTTACGACCTCTGTCCAGGCGAATGTAACTACCATCATCTTGTGCAGACGCTCAGAAGCGGTAAGATCGCCCTCACTGGCATCGCGCCATGCTTCACAAGCAGCTGCAACAGTTACCGCAGAGACTCCACGACTTCGAGTTTCAGAGTGGGAAGGATTTCGATCTGTACCGGATCATGCAGCAGTTGGACAATATTACCGCATCCAAGGAGAAGTACGAAGACTCTACCACCTTAAGAGACAGTTACTCGGTCAATACGCACTCTCGCGAGCGGAGTCCAAATCGTTCCCTTTCGTCTCCGCCACGCACAAGATCGCCAGGATCTAATTCCGGCTCGCAAAGATGCTGTTTTGGCGACTCATCGAGTCACAGCACCTCCAGGGCAAGGTAAACCTACCGGTTCCAGCCCGCCGCAATTTGATTCACGCGCTAAAACTGTGCTGGAAATGTTTGCGATCCGGTCATTATACTTCCAGGTGCTCATATCCTGATTGTCGGCAATGCGGAGGAGATCATCATGTACTCCTCTGCATGAACCCGTTCACGCAGGGACAGCCACGATCGTGATCGATCGCACAGGAGCGGTTCTCGCTCTCGCCAGGACAGTCGCCATTGTTATCGATCCGCCCTGGATCGTTTTCCCTCCACGCAGTCCCTCACCGGGATGGCAGGAGGTCGATGAGCTCGCCTCATCATGGTCGTTCAAGGTTCGATTCACGGGTCGACATCATTGAGGCAGGTTTGATAATTCTCGTTCGCCGTCTATGCATAACTATTCATCTTCTTCTAGCCGTGTTTTCTATTCGTTCTCCCGTAAGGGATCGTTCGCACTTTACTAGATCGCCTAGCCGCTATTCGCATTTTCAGCATCAGGCTTCCGAGTCCGACTACGAGGATGATCAAATCACACACTTGTACCCAGGCTCGCAGCACGCATGTTCGTGTATAAGAGCGGGTCATCGTTTATGTTGGTTTACCCGCCAACACGCATGCACCCCAGGAACGTACGAGATGCTTCTCTTACTTCTCGACTCCGGGACGCAAACAAGCTTCATTACTAATGCTGCCGCACTGACGCCTTGGTCTATCTGTTTCAGACGTTCAGTCAGCGCACGATTCATCGGAATTGGCGGAAAGGGGACCACGGAAGACTCTGGAACCGTCAAAGTGACGTTGGTAGATCTTCTGAGGAGAACTCGACCTTACACTTCCGACAAAGGACACTATCACAGTTGCGCAAAAAGACACCGCATTTAGCCAAAGAGAACACAGATTTCATCCGGCAACAACACCACGGAATGCCGTCCTGCCATGGACAAGATCTGGTTGTGCCAGACATTCTCATCGACATCGATAATTTTCGGAATGTCGTTTCACCGGCAAACTCCATCTGCTTGCTATCTGGAATGGTTCTCACCCATATCAGGTTCGGCGCAATCGTATCTGGCAATTTGGTTTTTTCGCTCAGGCTATCAAAAAGCCCAGAAGCCGACAATGGAATCTACGCAGAATTCGGTGATGACGAAGATGCCGTCAGGCGTCTGTGGACACTTGACCCTCTAGAAGCATCACCGACAACCACGAATCAACAAGCGGACGATCGAACAGAGAATCGCATCATTCAACTTACTTCAGCAATACTTTGGAATTCAAAGTCGACATTTTTATATGTACAATTTCCATGGAAAACTTCTCATCGAAGTTACAGGACAACAAACAAGTCGCATTTTGCCGTCTCTACAAATATCGTAGTGCGAAAGGCTCAGTCAAGAGAAATCATCTGGCGTGGGCTCAATACTCCGAAAGGCGATTGACGATCATTTGGCCGCAGAGGATTCATCAGAGGAAGTCGTTGAAAAACGTGTTCGACAACCATCGCGTATACTACATCCCGCATCAAAGCCGTTTACGAAAGAGACGTCCTCCACGACCAAGCTTCGTGTGGTCTTTGATGCCTCTTCTAAGAGCACGTCGGAGCAGTCATTCTCATTGACTGCATCCGCCAGAGACTGACGCTCCTAATCCGGAACTTGCTGGGATTCTGATCCGCGCATGTCTACATCATCATATCCTCATCGCTATGTGGATGTCGAGAAGGCA
Organism: Aplectana chamaeleonis; assembly: GCA_029168955.1. Taxonomy (NCBI): domain Eukaryota; kingdom Metazoa; phylum Nematoda; class Chromadorea; order Rhabditida; family Cosmocercidae; genus Aplectana; species Aplectana chamaeleonis. The sequence goes on along the minus strand of JAPDOI010000981.1, from coordinate 177,313 downwards.
TTTCACCAAATACGCCTTCAAATATTGGGAAAAGAGACGCGACTCGTTTTTGTAGCTGAAGGACCCCACACTTCCACCTTCTAATAAAAATCTACGCATTTTCAGGTTCACTCCACACATCCCTTTTTGGCATAAATGCTTCACCCTTCTTACTCACAGCTTCAATACAAGTCTATCTTCTGACGTCAGAAGTCACCGCTCTCCTGAAGAGATCGAGCGGCTACAAAAGAAAGCGATTAGCAAGTACCACGCCGCTTGAAATCACTGTTTTCGTCGATGCACACTTGAACCTTCGGGAGTTCTTGTGCGATTCATGGAATCTGTTAACGACGCTATCAGGAGGCCAAAGAGATCGTTATCCTGGATGCTAACCATGCTTCACTGTTGGGAATCCGATGGAATTATCGCAGAGATACGCTCTCAATACCTATTAAAAACTTTATTAGTTCAGGTTAAAACCAGGAGCGCACAGCTTCACGTGCCTTGGCGTCAACTTACGATCCCCTTGCAGTCTACTTGTGCCCATTCTTGGCCCCACTCGAAATCTACATTCACCAGGAACCCTGCATAGGAGCAAGCAATTAGCATGGGACGATCCGTTGGATCAGGAAAATCTCGAGAAATGGTCACAGTTGCTAGCTAACCTGCAACATCCGGTACCAAGCATATCTCGCGCAGTGTTCTCTAACATTCCGGATTCCGCTCAGTATGAGCTTTGCGTGTTTGGAGACGCTTCTGAACGTCTTTACGCTTGTTGTGCATATTTATTATGCCGAACGTCGTCTGCAGTAAATTCTGGTCTGGTTATGGCGAAGTCACATCTCAACGACATTAAGCCAGTTACCATACCTCGCGCAGAATTGTTAGCGACGTTAATAAGCGTACGCATCGCACAGTACCTGCAGAAGCATCTAAACCTGCAACTCACCGCAACTCACCGCAATTCTGAGACTCCCCTTAATCGTTTGCATTGGATCCATTCCCGATTCGAACAGTGCAAGACCTTCGTCCCAAAACAGAGTCACCGAGATCCGCAACAGCTGTTTCTTCGGGCTTCAAGAATCAAGGAATCAACACCAAATTCTACTATGTTGCGTCAAAGAACAATCACGCAGACTGCGCTACACGCGGTCTAGCGAGGAAGAACGCTAATGGACATATTTGGTGGACTGGTTCTCAACGTTCCTGTGCTTTACGCAGGAACAATGGCCAAATCAACACCTAGATTTCACGATTCCATCTGAAAACTGCGATCCCCAGTCAAGTCGAGACGGAGTTCAAGGAGGTAATATCATCTCCTCAGGTGAGTTTGTTAATCTATAATACCGTTTGCTGTTACCAATCGGTACCGTAAGCTTGTTAACATCACTGTTTATATCTTTATGTTTTATTCGTTTTACCATCTACAATGAACTTTCGTCTCAGTCAGGGAAGTATTGGCTGAAAAGCTACCTTATTTGGACCAAATCGAACCCTCAGGCACTGTCTACGTGTCGGACGATTATCGCACCACGGAAGTCTATATCATCATCCTCGCGCATTATCGTTGAGAGAGAAGACTGTCTACCCAGCGGTTACAACTCGCAAAATTCAATGCGAGGCGCGCGGACGATGGTTTAATCCGTTGTCCCATTGGTCCGCACGAGATGGCTCCTGTCCTACCTCGTTCCGGAGGCACAAACTTACAACTATGCTTATTTTCTATCGCCATATCAAACAATACCACTCCGGCACATATTCCACCACACTGCCTCATTACGCACTAGTATTTTATTCCTTCTATTCGCAGTGCTGTCGCTAAAGCGCGTTACGCACGCGTATCGTCTGCAAAGAGGGCCAATTGTCTACCATATCGGTATCCCGATATGCCCTCGTTGTTGCCGAAGGAAAAGGATCGAAAGATCCCGACCGTTCCAGTACATCGGCTGAGACTATTCGGGTCCTATCAGCTACCGGATCCAACTCGAATATTATTCAGAAAAGCTGGATCTGTCTCATCACGTGCATGACTACTCCGAGCAGTTCATCTGAAGCTCGTCTACGACAACACAGTGCAGGAATTTATACTCGGATTTCGTCGCTTCATCGCACGACGGGGCACTCCGGACGTGGTCTATAGTGATAATTCGACGACCTTCCACGCCGGTGAAGACGCGATTTCCAAAAAAGTTCTATTCTCTTCCAATCCAACGGACTCGGTTGAGGAATGGTTCGGCCAGCACTAAAGTTGGTCTGGCGGTTCATAACTTCCCCTTGTCACCGTGGGAAGGAGGATTTTATGAACGTATGGTCGCACTCTCCAAGTCTGCATTCCAGGAAGACAGTCAGGACGATCGCGCTACTGACTTGCAGTCAGCTTCATAGTATCGTCGCAGAGATTGAGGCCGTCCTCAATTCTTGCCCTATTACACCTTTCAGGAGAGCTTCCCCAGAATCTGTTTCGCACTTAGTGCTCCAGGCCTTGAGATTTCCTGATACCGCGTGTCAGACTGCAAATTCCGCAGTTACCGGTATCTCAGGACAATCCTCTCTCATTGCTTTCAACGCAGGCTCACGGAGATGGTTTCAAAAACTATCAACGTTCTGGATCATTTCTGGAGTATCCGGCGAACGGACTACTCGGCTGCATTAAAGAACGCCATCAACTCCATGTATGAGACAAGATCCGGTCTACAAATGTGCTACAACAAGTCGGTGACATCGTAATAATCGCTTTGATCATAAGTTTGCCTCGTGGACAGTGGATGTTCGGTCTAATAACCCAAGCTCAAGTCCGAGTCAGAGAAGGACAAATTCGGACTGCGCTACAGATCCGAACGTCCAACAACAAGTCGCTAAAGCGCGTTCTACAGCACACCTGAAGCCGTTGGAAAACTCATCTACTGAACCTCTCGAGGTTCAACGTCGAAACTACTAATCAAGACTACAGCCACCTCGCGTTCCAACCATGGAAGAAATTTGCAAAAACATTGCACAGATTCATCAAGGTGTACTTAGATATGCCTTAATACGCATTGCTTTAGCCTCTTCTGGCTCGTTTCTAGTCAAAAAACCGCAGTTTCCAGTGTTAATCTATCTTTCCAGGTCGACACGTGAGTTAGCACGTGCTGCAACACAACGTGGCAGACGCGTCGCAGTCATATCTCATCCGCGCGCGGCCACGCCGATCGAGCGCTGGCTGCCTCCATTTTCGAAAATCTTCGGCACCTCTCGTGATCGATCAACGTGGTTAACCACCAGAGAGCCGGCTGGCGCGGACCCGCAGCACGCAAATCTGAGAGACGCGCGCGTTCGTACGATTGTAGCACGATTATTCACTCAGCCAAAATCCCATGCATGCCGACAGAATGTGATATAAAGTCGAAACGAGTACCTAATGGCTCTTCTCAGTACTCTACTGACGAAACTCAGGGAAGTAAAAAATAATACAATATGTGGTATGAAAACTAAATTCCACACTTCTCTAAAGGTTAAAAAAGGGCGAAACTACTCTCCAGCTCTACCTATTACAGAGAAGCTTAACATCATTGTGAGAACCCACGAGACCAATCTCAGCAGCATATTCCGCCAACACGTAGCTAGATGCCTCACGCACGGAAACCAGAGATGCCCAGGGTTTCAGAGAGGCATCTGGTCTAATTCTGGCCTGAGGAATTTACGTAAATGACGGAAAGTTTGGCCTCCAGTTGGTAGAAATTCTAGCTACAGCGCCTGCATATTCTCACGTGAATTCTCGCTACAGCACTGCGCATGTTCCTACGCTTATTCTCGTTGCCCAGCACACGGTCGATCCAGACCGACCGGCCAGTGTCGATCCGTTCTAGAAAAGGCGACTACGGCTGCGGTCGACCACATTACCGTTTCTTTCCCATGACCTTTAGCATCCCAGCGTCCAAATTTATCCTTAGCAAGGTCTTCCAGAAGAGCGAGCGGCACGGGGTCACCATCTACGACCGTCCACAGAGTGTCAAGTTATCCGTGGGCTGACTGGGCCAACTTTGTTCGAACGGCATTTCACCGTTCAGCGTAGCCAGCGCGGGTTTGTGATTATATTTCGCTGGACTGTCGCTAAATCCGTAGATTCTCGCTTCTAAATTATGGCGAGAATATGCGGGTTAAACGTCAGAGAGATCAATAATGATCTGAATTTAGCCTTCGTTTTTACGTAGGCTACGCGCAGAAAGTTCGCACCCTTGTAGCCTCTACAGGAATGTGCGGGTTTTAGCTATCGTAGCCAAAACCCCGGTTTTACCGCTACAAGGAATGGGAGCGGCGTTTCAGGCCGCGCCCTCGGAGGCATCTAGCTACACGTTGGCAGAATTTGAGAGGGCTCAAAGTGCTATCGATGAGATCATTAATAACATCCTTTAAACTGATTTAAAGGAGAACATCTTCTTCCAATTCTCAGGTAGGTGATTCCACTCATACAAGGTGAAAAAACCGTCATTATTCAGTCCTAGAACAACAGAGGAATTTTTCTAGCATACTAGTTAGCAGAAGAATCTGATTATTCTTCTCCATCATCGCAGTCCGTCTTGAGTTTGGTACATTTCAAGCCTCATTCAACTAGATATGAGATCGGATTTCTTAGGAATAAATCACGCTAGTAACAACATCAAACTTGGAGAGACATACGGAACTTAGGTGATTTGATTGATGGGTTTTTGAGATACATTTCTGCAGAGCAAAAACCTCATGAACTACACCCCTTACCCTTCAGAGCCCCAGTATTACTCGTATTTTCTGAGGTTTTGAGAGGGTAGACTAAGACTCACTACCTTAGAAAGAGCATGAAAAACGATTCATTAGACAACATTCAATATTCCTTATTCGCTCAATGCGCTACCCAACATTCTACTACTTGACGGTAGGGGAACCGTCTCGAAAAGATAAGATCGAGCACAGCAGAGGAGCAATAGACTCGTTTTTAACAGCTGTTAAGATTGGTCTCGTGGGTTCTGTTACAAAGGAGAAACGCAATCTTCCGGTGGCGATTTGGAAAACCATGTGGTGAATTGCTGTAGGTCTGTGACAGTAAAATTAATTACCTGCGCTTGAAATATGCCAACTAACTGCGGGGATTCCGAAAATGGCATTTACATTTGCGTCACGGGTATTTAGGGAACCCTATCAGGGGTTTTTTCGAGGGCGTTCAGAAAAAATTTCGGAAAAAACTTTTAAAACTTTTAACTTGGGGTTATTCAGGGCGCTGAACCCAAATCTGAGGTCCATTCCTAGCCAGACTTAGAGTGGCGAGACAGCCCGAATAACCCCTATGAGCACATGTTTTTGAGGCGATTTGGTGCTGGCATTCTCGAAATCGTCAAAAAGTCGCGTTTAGGCAATAAAGTTTCCCCAACTTCGAAGCTTTGGGCCGAGTCAAGATGGAATTTTTCAGAATTTTGACAAATGGGCCTCAGATTCGTAATTAGCACCCAAAACAAGCCCCAGAAACGAGTTTCGGCTCACTCCGAGACAATTTTTGAACGCTCTGAAAATTGCCATTCATGTATTGCCCCTTTTCTATTGGCTATGCTATGGAAATGTCCGCTCGAAAATCTCCTGTAAATATTTGGGGCATTTGGCAGATTCTCAGTATGGAATATAAGAGCACTGTTTGCCCCCTTGAACATATCAACGTTGCATCTCGAAACTCTACCTTATGTGTGCAGCCCTACCTTGTTATTGATGTTGCTTCTGTAATAGGAAGAGCTTAAATTAGTTTCGCCTCTTAACCTCAGAGAAGTATGAAATGTAGTGTTTATATTACGTATGTGCATTGTTTTCACTTTCCGAGGCTCGTCTGTAGGGTATTAAGCAGAGCTAGGCTTCGTTTCGCCTGTCATCACATTCCCTCATCTACATACGGTTTTGGTCGAGTGTATAATCGTGCTCCAATCGTACAAAGGCGCGCGAAGCTGGTTTGCGTCATACGCGTCACGTCAGCCGGCCCTCCGGTGGTTAATCACTTTCGTGGTCGATTCTGGATTCACTGGTCCAGCTGTTGGTTGTTTGCTGGACTATTTACTCGGATTCGACGCAGTACCTTGTCCCTAATAATTACTCAGTTACCCCGCTTTTAAATTTTCATCTATTTTGCTGTGTCTGCCGCGCATATTTTGATTTTGCGTTCTTTGCGCTTTTCTCTCAGAATTTGACTCGCATTTTTCTCGTTTCTTGCCAAAATCACATTTTCTAATTTCTTCCTCACATGTGATTTGGCTCCTCTTCCCGCAGCTTCCACAGTGGATGACCCCATCATCTCCATTGCCCGCATTCTTCCAATTTTCTTAGGTGTACTCCTCGCACTTTCGCTGGAGTTACACTCTTATTTTATCTTCAGTTTTGCCCAGTCAATATTCCTACGGCACTCTGCACCCACTATGATCTGCCGCACACACGACCCCCTACAGCACACCGACCTGACTTTCCTCAACAATCACCCTTTCATCCCAAATTTTTTCATCGTAGTATGGTTCATAATTTTTTGTTTACACTTTTTTCATTTTTCAGACCAGAGAATCCCTCTGATGCAGGGGAACCTCTTTGCCCAAATTTTTCAAAATCCCAAAACTTGTAAAATTTTCCGAATTTTCCAAAAAATCCCCTTTCATCATGGATCATTTCACCTTTCGTTAACTATTTTTTGTTTTCAGCGCATGCAAACCCTCAAATTACGGGGAACCCATGCGCAAATTTTTCTAAAATCCTAAAACTTATAAAACATTTTTTTCAACACATTCAACAAACAATTTTTCGTAATCTTTATTCAGCACAAACAAACAATAGTCTCTTCTCATCATAGTAGCTTAGTAACATCCGCACCTCATCGGTGCACTCGCCTCTCAATCGCTATCAACATATTTACGTTGCACGTTTCTCACATTTATCGTAAATTACGCTCATTTTTTCTATTGGTTTACCACGTTATCGCACTCCTTTTTTCAAAAAGCATGTGTAACGTGCCCTGAACCAGCACACAGCGTTCACGATGAACAACGATCAATATATATCCAATTCGCAGCCACCGCCATCGGCTGCACCGGAGACGTTGCATCCTTTACGATCGCGCAGCAGTTGCAACAGCTTCTGCAGTGCCCTGCAGGTACAGGCACCGCTGCTTCAGCAGCTCGTAGCTGAGCTCTCAGCGGCCATCGCATTTCTCCAGCCGAACATCGCTAGCCCAAATGCCATCTCCTCCCGCTAGCACCGCATCGCTGGTACCTGCTCTTCAGGCCAACATCGCTCACAATCCACCGCCTGTTACCTTCGCAGAGTTATTTTAATCTCTGAGGAACACCAACACTTTGTGCAGAAACGTGCAGTCATATCTCAAGGAACTGCAAAACATGGGAAAGCACTCCGCATGGCACTCAAGCCTTTGAGTTGCTTACAACCATACGCAGTCACCTTGACAATCTCTAAGAAAAGCTCAATGCGGTTTTGCTCAACCTCGCAATGACTCTCATTATGGATCAACAGCCGAGAGTTGGGCGAGCGTTGGAAGCGCACGAGCTTACCATCGGCGACATTCAGAACGCACTGACCACATTCACAGACCTGACCTCTGCTTTTCACATCAAACAATATTCCGGTGCTACAGGAAGCGGTTCGTATTGAGAACATTTTCGCGCTGTCGTCGCTCAGCAGCAGCTTTCCATCAACGCTGCATCGGCTCCCAACGTTCAAAATTGAAGAGCAAATTGACCGCACACTTTTCAGGTAAGCGCACTGCTTCTCCAGCACACTCTGTGGAGTCTCAGGACCGCCTTCCGTCTACGTCGAGCCCGGTCTTCTTGACTCCGGCACGCTAACTATTCCGCACGTTCCAGTTCTCCAGCGCAACCGTCTCAGCCCGTACCGCCGCCAGCTCCTGTTGTACTTGCCCCCCAGCCTGTTACTTCAGCCCATTTTTCCCTGATCGTCCCGCCGGCTGGCAACTGGCTGATCCAAGGAAAACCCGGAAGGATCGCACACACGCTGCTTCTTCTGCCACGACAAACACTTTACCCTCGACAGGCTGTCAGAACGATCCGCGTCTGGTCGATCGTGTCATGACCCACGCACGCAGAGGTGGTTGTTTCATCTGTGGTGGTAAGCACGGCGAAAGCGAATGTGAATCCGTACGCAAGTGCAAAGCTTGCCGCTCGGATCGCCACCATACCACCGCTGTGTCTACAACAACCATCACAACGCGATCACCGAGCTGGAAAATTGGTCACATGGCGACTTGCTGAATGAAGGTCGTAGGATTTGCGGGAGAAGTAATACACAAGCTTGCTATAGCGAGACTTAGGTCTCAAAAGTAGGATTTATTTGTTAAAATATTTATTTAGTTCTAACATTTTCGCACTTTTCATTTTCTCACCCCTCGCATGAATCGATTTTTATGTAAGTAACTTTCGCATCTTTCATTTCTTCATAATTGTCTTTCTTAAAAAGACACAAAGATCGATTCGCAGAGGACGTTTTCTAAAAACATTTGTTATAGTTAAGGGTAGGGTCTCAAACCCACCTCCTATATATCCACGTATGCGCTTTATATCGCACTCACCCGGAGTTTTCATGATCTTCACACTTCATTAATTAAGCATACGGTGGAAGCAGTACGTGTATCATGCACTGTCTGATGTACCAGTCGCAGCGCCGTGTTTTTAGATACACGTGCTGCCAGCGCTATTTTACACGCATTGAAAGGTCTTTTGGGGCAAGCGGAGAAGGCCGCTTTCCTTTATTCTTTCTTTTAGCTTGAACCCGGGGTTCAGTTAGAGCCTTTGGGCTAGTGCCTTGTCCCTCACTTTGGGTCTCGTGTCACTGGCGAGGTTCTCTCCTCCCTCGCACAAAGTACTAGTCTTTGACCTCGTGCACTTACGCACTGCCCAGTAGTTTAGGCCCACAACTTTTTTGTTGGTGGTGAGGTGGTGGTGTTGTGGTATTTCCTGGTCATCGTCATAAGAAGAACTGTGCCTTTACATCTTCGGCACCCGTCATGTTATTACTTTGTTTGCTCGACCGATAAGAGCACAGTGATCCGATGTAAATATCCTGTATATATATTTTTTTGTTGCAAATCGGAGAGCGTTTACCATCATAGCTAACTCCTTAGGTCTTAGGGCCCCAAGTCATGTATAGGTCATCGTCAAAAACATCGACCCGGGATCTCCTCCCCTTCTATTGGTTTCACAGCGCACTGGACAAGCCGTCTGGTAGTCGTCACCAAGATCCAGCGCTGATAGGCCCAAACGATCGTCGGTACCCCTAGGTGGTGTTTGTATTATTGCTTCCCGTGGTGTCTCCGTATACCTTGAGATCGCTCAGGTTTAGTCCTTTTCTGAGCCCCCAGTGTCGTGACTTTCGTCCGACTTATTCATTGCTGACGTCATCCCCTGTACAAGGGCAGCCAGAGTGCGCATGAAACATCGGGGCCTGGCGGCGTGTCAGTACAGTTACAGGAACATTCTAGAGCAGGCAGAGACGCAGGGGGCGCAGGCTACCAGAGCGCCGCCCATCGATTGCCAACATTCTTCTCGTCGTGGTGCGCGTCGTCCGGCTGCTCCGTCAGCGGCAACGCAGTCGAGTCCGAGCTCTCCTGCTCCCCATGGTCCGTCTTCATTGACCAGCGAGCCGTGGCTCGCTGGCCCAGCGCCAATACAGGCCGCAGTCATCGTCCGGCCAGGAGCCCAGAAGTCACCAGGTGGGCAGTTATCGTACTGCCTAAGGAAGCAGATACCCAGAAGGGAGAGACAATGGCGCAGGAGGCCGTTGCTTCTACCCCACACATGGGTCTACAGTGCCGTGACACTCGTCCCACCGAAGTGACGCGGAGGAAACGCAGCGGTCCGGAGGCACCACTTAGGTCCGATCCCTAGTTACTGGGAGGAGAATCCGCACTTGACCCATGTGGAAACGTTAGCATCTGGCAGAGGTTAAACGCATCATACGTATCTGGTGTTCTGTTGTGTAGCAAAAGTACAGACAGTGAGGCGGTAATATCCGCAGGGTACGGCCTTATTCAGTGCAGTCGACAGCCCATGTGTATTTCTTGTTATGTTCGCTTTGGAGTCGCAAACCAGGGCGCCGAAGTCGACAAGATGTATTTGCGACGTAAACACTGATGAGTATTGGGTGGTTATTATATGTGTCAGCTCAAACAGGGCTTGGGCCTTTATGTGTACGTCCCTTACCCGTAGTGGCAGTGTCGGTAATGAGCGAGCTTATAGCGTGCAGAGTCCTGTCGCAGATGTCTCCAATACGTGACGGGCGGGTGTGTCACCCACACCGCCGATGCAAAGGGCTTGGCGGACCCGCACATCGCGGCAACCACTAACCGACAGATACCATAGGATGGCGGAGATTGCTCTTCTCCCACTAACAGTTTGACAGACTTGCTCTTTGGAGTATCGATGCGCATGCTCATCACTAATTACTTCCAGCACCTGGAGAAGAATTCCAGACAGATTTAGAAACATTACGACCGTCATCAAAAGTTTTTGATCTACCACTCGATATGGCTCCACCGAAGAATGATCACTCTCTCTCTCTTTCTCTCTCTCTCTCTCTCTTTCTCTCTCTCTCTTTCACTGAGGCAGCGTCCATGCGTCGCGAGAACGCCAACTCTCGCTGTACAGCGCTCCTCAGCGCTCTCAAACACTGATGGGTGGTCGTAGAGTCCCCGTCAGACTTGGTTGAAAAAGCCGACTGGGTCCAGGGCGGAAAAACCGATCTCGGTGTGATTGGCCCCTACACGTGTGCTCGCGTGAAACACCCGTATGGACTGGGTGGATCCCGGACCAGGGTACAGCACGAGGTGTGGGCCGGCCAGTTTTGCTCAGATCATCCCCCTCTAATGGCAATTTTCTCAGACCCCCAAGAACGTTAATAGGTCAATTTTTGACGGTTTTCTTCCACCCCCACCAAGAGCTGATGTTTTCAAGCAGATTATCCAGCAGGTTCACATACCTCTTACGTTTCACTGCAGTTAAATTTCTGTCCAAGCAGGTTAAGCTTGATTGATTTACAAAGTATACCAACTTTCACCGTCTAAGATGGACGCTGAAGGGCGCTACAATTACACAGGATCACACCTTTGCCTCTGGTGTGCTTGGCCCCACCGGAAGTCGACGATTCTGAAAACTAGGAGTCACGAGAGTAGGATATTTGACTCCAGCGTAGTTGATTTACTCGGTATACTCACTTTCAACGTCCAACATGAATGCTGACAGTATACAGCCGCACACTTTTCTCAGATGTGGTCCCGCCGAAAAGGGGCATTTTTAAATTCAGGTGTGTCAAAGAGTAGGATATTTGGGTCCAGCGTGGTCGATTTACTCTTATGACTTGTTTTGAATTTATCTCAGATAGACGCCTAAGACCGCTACATAGATGGCGAGAGACGATGAAAAAATTCGGCCAAGTCATTAAAAAAGCGGTTTTGGAACGTTGTAAGTTAATATTGTTGAAGTTGAATACAACGGGCACGAGGTCTTAACTGACTTTATTCGACTGACGTTTCGGCGGTTTCGCATTCTTCAGAGTCTGAAAGAGCCAATTTCAATTATAAAAATACACGATCAAACGCCGTAACGATGAAACTCTACAGAAAATCGACTCCCAAAATTCCAACCTGATAAACAGGAGAAAAAGTAGACAACTTATCGCAGGCGGTTAAGAAAAACTTGTGTATTGGGCAGGTGAGCTGGAATGAAAGTTAAGAGTTGGCTAATTACTGAACTGGAGGAAACCATGCGATTCGGTCCGTGGGACCACCCACGCAGCTGATGATGGGTCTAACTTTGGCTGCGGCCGGGTCGACTTGACAAAGGTCCTCTGATGCCCCGAATTTATGAGTTTTGATGAGCAAGTACAAAACGGGACAGGTTGGGGTTTTTCAATTTTAAGGCGCGTAATTATTGCTTAGGATAGACCAGCCAATTTAGCCTCCGCAACCCATAACCTATTCAGCCCTGCGATATTGGGATCTGAACTCTTTATTCGAGGACGAATAAATGGACGTATTGGACAGATGGTTTTCGGTTATTGCCACGTCCATATCGCGAGGGATTGCGACTAACTCTCCACCTTTGTCGCTGACGGATAAACGGATGTTATTGGAGTCTGTATGTTCGCGCACGTCTTTTAAGCCCGCAAATTGCAAATACTTAGATTCTTGGGGATTTTCCTCTCTTGAAAACGTTTAAACACCCTGAAAAACTTCGTCGACAAAGAGACGGAAAACCTCGACGCCTATATTGGGTTCCTGCTGTTTTGAAATACGTTTTGTGGGAAGGGGATGGTAGGAAACACCCGAGTTTGCGCCGCACTGATTTGCCCACCTTCGATCTTAGCCTTCCAGCGGAGGCGATCTTGAAGCTCGTAGGAGACCGCAGACGACTTTGCGCATGACTGTGAGTGAAAATGTACTGAGACGGAGAAAAGCTAGGGACCCAGTTTAAAGCCTGCGAGTGCATTTTCGGAGAGGAAGAGCATTGCCCAACACGGTAACTCTAAGATTTTCCAGACCTCAGTGCACTACTGACTGTTTGATGGTTAGGACCTTGATACGATACAAAACTAGAAGGCCAATTCTTTACAGCCATAGGCACATGAGCTGTACACAAAAGGTCATCGTATTTCTTTTGTAGTAGATGCCTTCGCCTTAGACCGTATATATGATCCCACGAATAGATTTTGACTCCCCCACTATCCTCCCCAAAGACGGCCCTCAAAAACTTCGTCCAACAAGCATTGTCTCTGAGACAAAAGATCGGGTCCAACGAGGCAATCAATCCACTTCTCTCCCGATGCACAGGCCTCCAAAAAACTTTTATACAATTCTGTTCTTTCCAGACTGCATTTATTCAGCATAATCGAACAAATGATCTTTCTTATCGCGTAGACGGTTCAGAGAAGTTGCAGCTCGATTCTTCGTATCCTTGGATCGGTTTGCCGACCTTCCGCATACGTCACGCAATTTCTTCTTCGTGATAAACATCAGGACGACGTTGTGGCTCAGGCATCGGGAGAGGAAGTGGATTGATTGCTTCGTTGACACGATCTTTTGCCTCAGAGACAATGCTTGTTGGACGAGTCGAATTGTTGGAATTCAGCTGGTACATTTCGGAAACCCCAGTTGCCATATTACGATACTCATTGAACTTCGGCATTAGTACAATATTGTTGAAGTTGAATACAGCTTGGCACGAGGTGGTAACCGACTTTATTCGACTGACGTTTCGGCGGTTTCGCCTTCTTCTAAGAGTCTGAAAGAGCCAATTCCAATTCATAAAAATACACGATCCAAACGCCGTAACGGTAAAACTCTCTACAGAAAATCGACTCCCATATTTCCAAATCTGATAAACGGGAGAAAAGTAGACAACTTAGCCTACCCAATCAGAGTTCCTCGCTCAGGCGATCATGGGATCAGTAGAATTGCGGAGGGAAGCACCGATTGCGGAACAGAAATTCGGCCCGAATCAGAGAGCAAGTCTGATATGGGCTGAGTTTAAGTTATCATAGTCCCTCAATGCCTTTAATTGGTCTTAGGGATCGGCGCATGGATCCAGAACGCCTCGAGAGCTTTACCCGCACTTGTCGTGATCCTCCCGCGCCAGTATCTCCACTCGCACATCAAAATCTTCCCCTGGTGTAATTATCTCTGTGGGTCCCCAGTGCAGCGTAACTACGCGACCTTCCTTTCCCATCTAAGTGCTCCTTGATACGCACATTCCAGTGGTCGAGCTGTCTCTCCGATATATTCCTCACCGCAGCTCTGGCATGTGATGAGATAGATGACACCTGTAGCACAATCACCTTCCCTGCCCTGAGGGCAAATGGCTGTGTCAGGTATAACGCAGCGCTCGATCAGTATAGGCGATTTCTGACCAGTTGACGTTTCAAATTATTGGGTCGGATGTCCACCAAGAGCCTGAGTTTTCTAACCCCCATTCTTTCGCAAGCACCTTATGACAGCGCTGCTCGTACTTCATCTTGAATGAATGGTGTCATGAAGGAAATTTTATCGCTGGGCGGTCTGTTGGGTCCCTGCTCGCGCCCGGGTCTTGACACTCATTGGATGAGGTTCATATCCCGTTGAGAGATGCCGTTTGACTTGCGAGTCTTTTAGACTCCTGCCGTTCTCTTGTTCGTCGAACACACATTAAGTGCAGTGTGTGAACATATTCCGGACAACTGCCCTTTTAGTTTGGATAGGCTGGGCCGATTGCCAGTGCGACTAAAAATATTTTTGTTTGAGGGACTTGCAGTACCATTTTGTTATTTTTTCTATCCCCAAAAGTTGAACCTGAACATTTAAGAAAGTCAACCAGCTATCGCAAGGCTTTTCCCGAGTTGAAAACTTTGATGTGTTCAGACTGGAGCGTTCATTAGGTCGAAACAATGGTTCCAGCCTGCCTGTTGTCGAGCAAATTATGAAACAGTCGTCAATGCCAACGACTATAAAACAAGAGGAAGGGTTTCGAGCACAGGTGTTTCGACCTTTGCCATGAAGGCGATGGCGAGCGTTGGTGCCAGCCGCTGTCCCATAGCCAGCCCTCACAATTGGGAAAAATAGCTTCCGCCCACTTGAAAACATTACAACTGAGGCATTCTTTAAGGAGCAACCATGAGACTGGCGCACAGAAGAGCCCATGCATATTGACGCTGCTTTGGTGCTGGTTTAAAAGCTAAAAAATTGCCTCGCATTGCGGTCGTTGCTAACATTGGTGTAAAGCGATGTAACGTCAAAGATTCCCATACACAACTGCTGCTTAGTTGTGTGGGAGCGCGAGCAGTTAAGAAAAACTTGTGTATTGACAGGCGGTGAGCTGGAATGAAAGGTAAGAGCTGGCTGAGTACTGAACTGAGAAACCACGCGACTGGTCCGTGGACCACCCACGCAGCTGATGATGGGTCTAATCTTGACTGTGGCCGGGTCGACTTGATAAAGGTCCTCCGATGCCCCGAATTTTATGAGTTTTGATGAGCAAGTACAAAACGGGACGCTGGGGCTCTAGGCGCGTAGATTACCGCTTGATAGACCAGCCAATTTAGGGTCCGCAACCCATAACCTATTGAGCTGTGATATTGGGATCTGAACTCTTCATCCGAGGACGGGCGATAGACGTATCGGACAGATGGTTTTCGGTTATTGCCACGTCCATATCATGAGGGATTACGACAAACTTCCACCTTTGTCGCCGACGGATAAACGGATGTTATTGGAGTCTAAGTTCGCGCACCTCTTAAGCTTCCGCAAACTTGCAAATGGCTTAGATTCGTGGGGATTTTTCCTGAAAACGCCTCAAACACTGAAAACTTCGTCGGCAAAGAGACGGAAGTTTATATCGACGCCTTTATATTGGGTTCCTGCTGTTTGAAATACGTTTGTGGAAGGGGATGGTAGGAACGCCCGAGTTTGCGCTGCACTGATTTGCCCACCTTCGATCTTAGCCTTCCAACGGAGGCGACAAAACTTGCGAGTGACCTGATTTTTGGTGATTTTCCTGAACGAACACGTCTTAGTGACCCTGAGACGGAGAAAAGCTAGGACCCAGTTTTAAGACTGCGAGAGCATTTTCGAGACACTGAGAGCTCTGAGACAAAAGATCGTGTCAACGAGGCAATCAATCCACTTCCTCTCCCGATGCCTGAGCCACAACGTCGTCCCGAAGTTTATCACAGAGAAGAAATTGCGTGACGTATGCGGAAGGCCGGCAGCCGATCCAAAGATACGAAAAATCGAGCTGCAACTTCTCCGAATCGCTCTACGCGATAAGAAAGATCATTTGTTCATTATGCTGAATAAGTGCAGTTCGAAAGAACAGGAATTGTATAAAGTTTTGGAGAGGGTCGTCTTTGGGGAGGATAGTGGAAGGTCAAAATCTATTTGTGATCATATACGGTCTAAGGCCAAGGCATCTCTACAAAAGAAATTCGATGACCTTTTGTGTACAGCTCATGGCCAGGAGAATGGGCGTTCTAGTGTTGTATCAGATCCAAGGTCCTAGCCATCAAACAGTCAGTAGTGCTGAGGTCGGAAAATCCTAGAGTTACCGTGTTGGGCAATGCCTCCCTCTCCGAAAAATGCTCTCGCAGTCTTAAAACTGGGTCCTAGCTTTTTCTCCGTCTCAGAGAATATCCACTCATCTCATGCGTAAAGTCGTCTGCGCTCTCCACGAGCTCCAAGATCGCCTCCGTCGGAAGGCTAAGATTGAAGGCGGGCGAATCAATGCAGCGGAAACTCTGGCATTTCCTACCATCGCCTTCCCACAAACGTATTTAAAACAGCAGGAACTCAATAGAGGCATCGATATAAACTTCCGTCTCTTTTCCGAAGAAGTTTTCAGGGTGTTTAGGCGTTTTCAAGAGAGAAAATCCCCACGAATCCTAAGCCATTTGCAATTTGCGGGCTTAAAAGAGGTGCGCGAACTTATAGACTCCAGCCAACATCCGTTTATCCGTCAACGCGACAAAGTTGGAGAGTTTGTCGTAATCCCTCATGATGGACGTGGCAATAACCGAAAACCATCTGTCCGATACGTCCATTTATCGCCCGTCCTCGGATAAAGAGTTCAGATCCCAATATCGCAGGCTCAATAGGTTATGGGTTGCGGAGGCTAAATTGGCTGGTCTATCCCAAGCAATAATTACGCGCCTTAAAGTTGAAACCCCCAACTTGTCCCGTTTTGCACGCTTGCTCATCCAAAACTCATAAATTCCGGGCATCGGAGGACCTTTGTCAAGTCGACCCGGCCGCAGTCAAAAAGTTGAACCCATCATCAGCTGCGTGGGTGGTCCCACAGACCGAATCGCGTGGTTTCTCAGTTCGATACTCAGCCAACTCTTACCTTTCATTCCAGCTCACCTGTCCAATACACAAGATTTTCTTGACCACCTGCGCTCCACACAACTAAGCAGCAGTTGTGTATGGGAATCTTTGACGTTACATCACTTTACACCAATGTTAGCAACGACTCCGCAATACGGGCAATTTTCGAGCTTCTAAGCCAGCACCAAAGCAGCGTCAATATGTATGGGCTCTCTGCGCGCAGTCTTATGGTGCTCCTAAAAGAGTGCCTCAGTTGTAATATTTTCAGAGTGGGCGGGCAGCTACTTTTCCCAACTGCGGGGCTGGCTATGGGACAGCGGCTGGCGCCAGCGCTCGCCATCGCCTTCTGCATGGCAAAGGTCGAAACACCTGTGCTCGAAAGCCTTCCCTTGTTTTATAGTCGTTACATTGACGACTGTTTCATGTTTGCTCGACGCAACAGGAGCTGAGAACCACTGTTTCGACCTAATGAACGCCCAGTCCGAACACATCAAGCTAACTCGTGAAAAGCCTTGCGATAACTGGTTGCCTTTCTTAAATGTTCAGGTTCAGCTTTTGGGGATAGAAAAATAACAAAATGGTATCGCAAGCCCTCAAACAAAAACATTTTAGTCCACTGGCAATCGGCCCACCCCACCCAAACCCAAAGGGCAGTTGTCCGGAACATGTTTCACACCACCAGTAAATGTGTGTTCGGGCGAACAAGAACGGCAGGAGTCTAAAAGACTCGCAGAGTCAAATTGCACTTCTCAACGGATATGAACCTCATCCAACGAGGAGTCAAGACCCGGGCGCAGGCAAGAAGGACCCAACAGACCACCCAGCGATAAAATTTCCTTCATGATACCTTTCATTTTCGGATGAAGGTGAGTAGCGCCGTCAGAAAGTGCTTGCGAAGAGCAGGGTTAGAAAACACAGTGGCTTTGGTAGACATCCCGCCCAATAATTTGAAACGTCAACTGGTCAGAAATCGCCTATACGATCGCGCCTGCGTTATACCACAATGCGTCATTTGCCCTCAGGGCAGGAATGGAGATTTCGCTGCTACAGGTGTCATCTCTTTCATCCCATGCAAGAGCTACGGTTAGGAATAAATCGGAGAGACAGCTCGACCATTGCATGTGCGTAATCAAAGAACACTTAGATGGGAAAGGAAGGTCGCGCGGATTACACTGCACTGGGGACCCACAGAGATAAGTACTTACCGGGGGAGGATTTTGAGGTGCGAGTGGAGATACTGGCGCGGGAGGTCACGACAAGTGCGCGAAAAGCTCTCGAGGCGTTCTGGATCCATGCGAGAGATCCCAAGATCAACCGGAAGGACGAGGGCCTATATATAACCCGGGAACTCCAGCCCTATATCCGTTTGCCTTCTGGTTCGGGCCGAATTTCTGTTCCACCGGAGACCATCCGTACTCCTACTGATCCATGATCGCCCGAGGACTTGATTAGGTACGATACGTTGTCTACTTTTCTCCTGTTTATCAGTTTGGAAATTTAAGTCGATTTTCTGTAGAGAGTTTACCGTTACGGCGTTTGACCATTAATATTTTTTATAAATGGAAATTGGCTCTTTCAGACTCTGAAGGCAGAAGCCGCCGAAACGTCAGTCGAATAAAGTCGGTTACCACCTCATTGCCAAGCTGTAATCATATTCAAAAATATTCTACTAATGCCGAGGTTCAATGAGAGTCGTACATGGCAACTGCTTCGAACTGTACCAGCTGAATTCCAACGACTCGTCCAACAAGCATTGTCTTCTGAGGACAAAAAGATCGTGTGTCAACGAGGGCAATCAATCCACCTTCCTCTCCCGATGCCTGAGCCACAACGTCGTCCCGAAAGTTTATCAATACAAAGAAGAAATTGCGTGACGTGATGCGGAAGGCCGGCAACCGATCCAAAGATACACGAAAAATCGAGCTGCAATCTTCTCCGAATCGCTCTGCTACGCGATAAGAGAAAGCATCATTTGTTCATTATGCTGGAATAAGTGCAGTTCGGAAAAGAACAGAATTGTATAAAGTTTTTGGAGGGTCGTCTTTTTGGGGAGGAGTAGTTAAGGGGAGTCAAAATCTATTTGTGATCATATACGGTCCTAAAGGCCAAGGCATCTCTACAAAAAGAAATTCCGATGACCTTTTGTGTACAGCTCATGGCCAGGAGAATGGGCGTTCTGAAAGTGTTGTATCGGATCAAGGTCCTAGCCATCAAACAGTCCAGTAGTGCACCGAGGTCAGGAAAATCCTAGGGATTACCGCTCGTTGAGCAATGCCTCCCTCTCCGAAAATGCTCTCGCACCCAGAATCCTTAAAACTGGGTCCTAAGCTTTTCTCCGTCTCAGAGCATTTCCACTCATGTCATGCGCAAAAGTCGTTTGCGGTCTCCACGAGCTTCTAAGATCGCCTCCGTTGGAGAGAGCTAAGATCGAAAGGTGGGCAAATCAGTGCGGCGCAAACTCGGGCGTTTCCTACCATCCCCTTCCCCACAAACGTATTTCAAACAGCAGGAACCCAATATAGGCGTCGATATAAACTTCCGTCTCTTTGCCGACCAGAAGTTTTTCAGGGTGTTTAGGCGTTTTCAAGAGAGAAAAATCCCCCACGAATCTAAGCCATTTGCAATTTGCGGGCTTAAAAGAGGTGCGCGAACTTATAGACTCCAATAACATCCGTTTATCCGTCAGCGACAAAGGTGGAGAGGATTTGTCGTAATCCCTCATGATATGGACGTGGCAATAACCGAAAACCATCTGTCCGATACGTCCATTTATCGCCCCGTCCTCGGATAAAGAGTTCAGATCCCAATATCGCAGGCTCAATAGGTTATGGGTTGCGGAGGCTAAATTGGCTGGCTCTATCCCAAGCAATAATTACGCGCCTTAAAATTGAAACCCCAACTTGTCCCGTTTTGTACTTCTGCTCATCAAAGAAACCTCATAAATTCAGGGGCATCAGGAGGACCTTTGTCAAGTCGACCCGGCCGCAGTCAAGAGTTAGACCCATCATCAGCTGCGTGGGTGGTCCCACAGACCGAATCGCGTGGTTTCTCAGTTCCAGTACTCAGCCATACTCTTACCTTTGCATTCCAGCTCACCTGTCCAATACACAAGATTTTCTTGACCGCCTGCGCTCTCCACACCAACTAAGCAGCAGTTGTGTATGGGAGATCTTTTGACGTTACAGCTCAGCTTTACACCAATGTTAGCAACGACTCCGCAATGCAGGCAGAATTTTCGAGGCTTCTAAGCCAGCACCAAAGCAGCGTCAATATGTATGGGCTCTCTGTGCGCAGTCTTATGGTTCTCCTAAAGAGAGTGCCTCCAGTTGTAATATTTTCAAGTGGGCGGGCAGCTACTTTTCCCAACTGCGGGGCTGGCTATGGGACAGTGGCTGGCACCAACGCTCGCCATCGCCTTCATGGCAAAGGTCGAAAACACCTGTGCTCGAAAGCCTTCCCTTGTTTTTATAGTCGTTACATTGACGACTGTTTCATAATTTGCTCGACGCAACAGGAGCTGAACCACTGTTTCTGACCTAATGAACGCCCAGTCCGAACACATCAAAGCTAAACTCGTGAAAAGCCTTGCGATAGCGCTGGTTGCCTCTTCTCTAAATGTTCAGGTTCAGCTTTTGGGGGATAGAAAAATAACAAAATGGTATCGCAAAAGCCTCTCAAACAAAAACATTTTTAGTCCACCTCTGACGTCAATCGGCCCACCCCACCCTAAACTAAAAAGGGCAGTTGTCTGGAGACATGTTTCACACCGCCCGGTAAATGTGTGTTCGGGCGAACAAGAACGGCAGGAGTCTAAAAAAGACTCGCCAAGTCAAATTGCACTTCTCAACGGATATGAACCTCATCCAACGAGGTCAAGACCCGGGCGCAGAGCAGGGACCCAACAGAACCACCTCAAAGCGATAAAATTTCGCTTCATGGTATACGCTTTCATTTCGGATGAAGTAGGCAGCGCCGTCAGAAAGTGCTTGCGAAAGAACGGGGTTAGAAAAACACAGTGGCTTTTCGGTAGACCATCCCACCCAATAATTTTGAAAACGTCAACTGGTCAGAAATCGCCTGCTATACATTGATCAGCGCCTGCGTTATACCACAATGCGTCATTTGCCCTCAGGGCAGGGGAAGGTGATTGTGCTGCTACAGGTGTCATCTCATCTTCATCACATGCCAGAGCTGCGGTGAGGAATATATCGGAGAGACAGCTCGACCATTGCATGTGCGCGTATCAAAGAACACTTAGATGGGGAAAAGGAAGGTCACGCAGTTACACACTGCACTGGGGACCCAAGCAAGAGATAATTACGCCACCGGGGGAGGATTTTGAGGTGCGAGTGGAGATACTGGCGCGGGAGGTCACGACAAGTGCGCGAAAAGCTCTCGAGGCGTTCTGGGATCCATGCGAGAGATCCCAAGATCAACCCGGAAGGACGAGGGCCTATATAACTACCGGGAACTCCAGCCCTATATCAGACTTGCCTTCTGATTCGGGCTACGAATTTCTGTTCCACCGGTGCCCATCCGTACTCTCTACTGATCCATGATCAGCTTTGAGGACTTGATTAGGTACGATACGTTGTCTACTTTTCTCCTGCTTTATCAGTTTGGAAATTTGGGGAGTCGATTTTCTGTAGAGAGTTTACCGTTACGGCGTTTGACCGTTGTATTTTTATAAATGGAATTGGCTCTTTCAGACTCTAGAAGAAGGCGAAGCCGCCAGGAAACGCTTCAGTCGAATAAAGTCGGTTACCACCTCGTGCCAAGCTGTAATCATATTCAAAAATATTCTACTAATGCCGAGGTTCAATGAAGAGTCGTACATGGCAACGCTGCTTCCGAAATGTACCAGCTGAATTCCAACGACTCGTCCAACAAGCATTGTCTCTGAGACAAAAAGATCTCGTTGTCAACGAGGCAATCAATCCACTTCCTCTCCCGATGCTCTGAGCCACAACGTCGTCCCGGAAGTTGTATCTACAAGAGAAGAAATTGCGCGTGACGTATGCGGAAGTGCGTCGGCAACCGATCTCAAAGATCACGAAAAATCGAGCTGCAACTTCTTCCGAATCGCTCTACGCGATAAGAAAGATCATTTGTTCATTATGCTGAATAAGTGCAGTTCGAAAGAACAGAATTGTATAAAGTTTTTTGGAGGAGGGTCGTCTTTGGGGGGAGGAGGATAGTGGGGAAGTCAAAAATCTATTTGTGATCATATACGGTCTAAGGCCAAGGCATCTCTACAAAAGAAATTCGATGACCTTTTTGTGGTACAGCTCATGGCCCAGGAGAATGGGCGTTCTAGTGTTGTATCGGATCAAGGTCCTAGCCATCCAAACAGTCAGTAGTGCACCGAGGTCAGGAAAATCCTAGAAGTTACCGTGTTTGAGGCAATGCCTCCCTCTCCGAAAAATGCTCTCGCAGTCTTAAAAAACTGGGTCCTAGCTTTTCTCCGTCTCAGAGCATTTCCACTCATGTCATGCGCAAAGTCGTTTGCGGTCTCCACGAGCAACTCAAGATCGCTACTTCTCCGTTGGGAAGGCTAAAGATCGAAGGTGGGCAAATCAGTGCGAAGCGCAAACTCGGGCGTTTCCTACCATCCCTTCCTACAAACGTATTTCATAAACAGCAGGAACCTGGAATATAGGCGTCGATATAAACTTCCGTCTCTTTTTGCCGACCCGAAGTTTTCAGGGTGCTTTGAGGCGTTTTCGGCGAGAGAAAAATCCCCACGAATCTAAGCCATTTTGCAATTTGCGGGCTTAAAGAGGTGCGCGAACTCATAGACTCTAATAACATCCGTTTAATCCGTCAGCGACAAAGGTGGAGAGTTTGTCGTAATCCCTCATGATATGGACGTGGCAATCAAACCGAAAACCATCTGTCCGATACGTCCATTTATCGCGCCGTCCTCCGGATAAAGAGTTCAGATCCCAATATCGCAGGCTCAATAGGTTATGGGTTGCGGAGGCTAAATTGGCTGGTCTATCCCAAGCAATAATTACGCGCCTGTAAGAATTGGAAACCCCAACTTCTGTCCCGTTTTGTACCTTGCTCATCAAAAAACCTCATAAATTCGGGGCATCGGAGTGACCTTTGTCAAGTCGACCCGGCCGCAGTCAAAGTTAGACCCATCATCAGGCTGCGTGGGTGGTCCCCACAGACCGAGATCGCGTGGTTTCTCAGTTCAGTACTCAGCCAACTCTTACACTTTCATTCCAGCTCACCTGTCCAATACACAAAGGATTTTCTTGACCGCCTGCGCTCCACACAACTAAGCAGCGCAGTTGTGTATGGGAGAATCTTTTTTGACGTTACATCGCTTTACACCAATGTTAGCAACGACTCCGCAATGCAGGCAATTTTCGAGCTTCTAAGCCAGCACCAAAGCAAAGCGTCAATATGTATGGGCAAATCTCTGTGCGCAGTCTTATGGTTCTCCTAAAAGAGTGCCTCAGTTATGTGAATAATATTATTTTCAAGTGGGCGGGCAGCTACTTTTTCCCAGCACTGCGGGGCTGGCTATGGGACAGCGGCTGGCACCAACGCTCGCCATCGCCCCTCTTTGGGCATGGCAAAGGTCAAAGAAACTTACCTGTGCTCGAAAGCCTTCCCTTGTTTTATAGTCGTTACATTGACACGACTGTTTCATAATTTGCTCGACGCAACAGGAGCTGAACCACTGTTTCGACCCTAATGAACGCTCCAGTCCGAAAGACACATCAAGCTTAACTCGTGAAAAGCCTTGCGATAGCTGGGTTGCCTTTCTTAAATGTTCAAGGTTCAGCTTTTGGGGGATAGAAAAATAACAAAATGGTATCGCAAGCCCTCAAACAAAAACACCCCCCATTTTTTAGTCCACTGGCAATCGGCCCACCCCACCCAAACTAAAAGGGCAGCTTCGTCCAGGAACGCATGTTTCACACCGCCCAGTAAATGTGTGTTCGGGCGAACAAGAACGGCAGGAGTCTAAAAGAGGCTCGCAAGTCAAATTGCACTTCTCAACGGATATGAACCTCATCCAACGAGGTCAAGACCTGGGCGCGAGCAGGACCCAACAGACCACCCAGCGATAAAATTTCCTTCATTGATACCTTTCATTTCGGATGAAGTATGAGCAGCGCCGTCAGAAAGTGCTTTGCGAAGAACAGGAGGGTTTAGAAAACACAGTGGCTTTGGTAGACATCCCACCCAATAATTTGAAACGTCAACTGGTCAGAGGAATCGCCTATACGATCGCGCCTGCGTTATACCACAATGCGTCTCCATTTGCCCTCCAGGGCAGGGAAGGTGATTGTGCTGCTACAGGTGTCACTCTATCTCATCACATGCCAGAGCTGCGGTGAGGAATATATCGGAGAAGACAGCTCGAGCCATTGCATGTGCGTATCAAAGAACACTTAGATGGGAAAGGAAGGTCGGCGCAGTTACACTGCACTGGGGACCCACAGAGATAATTGCCACCGGGGAGGATTTTTGAGGTGCGAGTGGAGATACTGGCGCGGGAGGTCACGACAAGTGCGCGAAAAGCTCTCGAGGCGTTCTGGACGTCCATGCGAGAGATCCCAAGATCAACCGGAAGCGACGAGGGCCTATATATAACCCGGGAACTCCAGCCTTCTATATCAGACTTGCCTTCTGGATTCGGGCCGAATTTCTGTTCCACCGGTGCCCCATCCGTACTCCCTACTGATCCATGATCAAGCTTGAGGACTTTGATTAGGTACGATACGTTGTCTACTTTTTCTCCTGTTTATCAGTTTGGAAATTTGGGAGTCGATTTTCTGTAGAGAGTTTACCGTTACGGCGTTTGACCGTGTATTTTTATAAATGGAATTGGCTCTTTCGCAGACTCTGAAGAAGGCGAAGCCGCCGAAACGTCAGTCGAGATAAAGTCGGTTACCACCTCGTGCCAAGCTGTAATCATATTCAAAAAGAAATATTCTACTAATGCCGAGGTTCAATGAGAGAGTCGTACATGGCAACTGCTTCGAAATGTACCCAGCTGAATTCCAACGACTCGTCCAACAAGCATTGTCTCTGAGACAAAAAGATCGTGTCAACGAGGCAATCAATCCACTTCCTCTCCCGATGCCCCTGAGCCACAACGTCGTCCCAGGAAGTTTATCACAAGAGAAGAAATTGCGTGACGTATGCGGAAGGCCGGCAACCGATCCAAAGATACGAAAAATCGAGCTGCAACTTCTCCGGAATCGCTCTACGCGATAAGAAAGATCATTTCGTTCCATTATGCTGTGAATAAGTGCAGTTCGAAAGAACAGAATTGTATTAAAGTTTTTGGAGTGGTCGTCTTTGGGGGAGGAGGATAGTGAAGTCAAATCTATTTGTGATCATATACGGTCTAAGGCCAAGGCATCTCTACAAAAGAAATTCGATGACCTTTTGTGTACAGCTCATGGCCAGGAGAATGGGCGTTCTAGTGCGTTTGTATCCGGATCAAGGTCCTAGCCATCAAACAGTCAGGTAGGTGCACCGAGGTCGGAAAATCCTAGAAGTTACCGTGTTGGGCAATGCCTCCCTCTCCGAAAATGCTCTCGCAGAGTCTTAAAACTGGGTCCTAGCTTTTCTACTCCGTCTCAGAGCATTTCCACTCATGCTCATGCGCAAAGTCGTTTGCGGTCTTCCACGAGCTCCAAGATCGCCTCCGTTGGAAGGCTAAGATCGAAGGTGGGCAAATCAGTGCGGCGCAAACTCCGGGCGTTTCCTACCATCCCCTTCCCACAAACATATTTCAAACAGCAGGAACCCAATATAGGCGTCGATATAAACTTCCGTCTCTTTGCCGACGAAGTTTTCAGGGTGTTTAGGCGCGTTTTCAAGAGAGAAAAATCTCACGAATCTAAGCCATTTGCAATTTGCAGGGCTTACCCAAAGAGAGGGTGCCGCGAACTTATAGACTCCAATAACATCCGTTTATCCGTCAGCGACAAAGGTGGGAGAAGTTTGTCGTAATCCCTCATGATATGGACGTGGCAATAACCGAAAACCATCTGTCCAGATACGTCCATTTATCGCCCGTCCTCGGATAAAGAGTTCAGGATCCCAATATCGCAGGCTCCAATAGGTTATGGGTTGCGGAGGCTAAATTGGCTGGTCCTATCCCAAAGCAATAATTACGCGCCTTAAGAATTGAAACTCCCAACTTGTCCCGTTTTGTACTTGCTCATCAAAAACTCATAAATTCGGGGGCATCGGAGGACCTTTGTCAAGTCGACCCGGCCGCAGTCAAAGTTAGACCCATCATCAGCTGCGTGGGTGGTCCCACAGACCGAATCGCGCTGGTTTCTCCAGTTCAGTACTCAGCCAACTCTTACCTTTCATTCCAGCTCACCTGAATCGACTGGAGTGTTGTAGTGAGCTGTGGTACAACTATTTATTGAGGAGAGTCACCTCTCCGTACCACTCTACAACTACAAAATGAGCCACTATAACTAAACGAGCCGCCTTGTAAGAGAAGGGAGCGGACGCGGCCTCCGATCGCATAGGCTCCCGCCTGCGACGAGAGACCACGGGGGCAGACGAGAGCGCGAGGCATACATAAAGATGCTCCCTCCCCGCATCCACCCCTCGCGCCCATCGATCGACGGAGAATGATGACAAGAACAAACCAAGGAGGAAAACATAGGAACTTGAGGTAATAGAGGAAATTAACAGTTAAGTAAAACAGGTACTGAACGGAAATCCAAACCGCCTAGGCCATTACATTAGTAGCACTACGGTACAACAGTGGATTTTTAACTGCTATTCTTAACATGCCCCGTACTTAACAGGAGAGAGTCGTCCCGACTCATATCACTGACGATATCACTAGGCTCCTCTCCGAACATTTCTCCTGTTTTCCATTCCACTGCTCCTTCGACCACTGTCACAACTGTTCCCGACGTCACTAGAACAAGGTCGATCTCCCCATCCGATTTGATGCTGAAGAAACCAGTATTACTGTTACAACCACAGCTATGCTTCATAGGTTCCCACCGCCTTCGATCGCATTCGTGGCATTAGTTCCGGACGTCATGGCAAAGTGCCACATTTGAACCGGCTCTGTGCTCCAGAACCGCACTCTTGTTGCTGCCTCCCACGGCTTCCACCAGAATCGACGTATAGGTGGCTGCAACCCTTCGTGGCGGCGGCGGGACGCATGGGGAGTGAGATGCGTAGACTTTACCTTTTGGAGCTTCGACTCCTTCCTTTCCTCACTCCAGCTCCCTTGTTCTCCAACAGAGGCGACGTTCTCTAGTTCAAACCTGTCTGTACGGCCACTTTATTCGATCGTGCCATTTGGTGTGTCGGACTGGGAACAGCGACATGAACACACTGCCCAAAACAGCCGTAGTCACATCGATGACGCAGGTTGAGTGGATGCTCTAATGCCGATACCCGTTTTGAAACATCGAATCTTCCGACTTCGTTTGAATCTCATGCGGGAGGGGTTCTTTCTGGGCTTCCCCCGCTTCCCTACGAGTTCTAACAGGCTGCCTGGGCTCACTTCTGATATCCCTTTAGGTAGCCTCTCTGAACCGCATCCCGAATTGTACTCTGCTGGGTTCTGTCAGGCCCAGGCTTGCATGAGTTGCATGATCTCGGCGCCTATCAGGCATGACCGTATTACGCCCATCGCATCTCCATCTCGGGCAAGCTCCTGACTGGGATCGCGGTCATGGTTCTCAGCGCCTTTTTCCTTGATCTGTTGCTGCGCAACATTTGTTTCACCTCAAGCGTCCGCTTAGCGTTCGAACGCAAAAATCTTCCTGGAGCAACATCGACCTTGTCTGCTTGTGCACCATGTCTGCTGTTCACTGCAAGGTGCTTCGTCTTCACCTTGTTTGAAGACTTTTGCTCCCACAAAAGTGTCAGCGACAGGAGCATGGACTTCAGGAGTCGTTCGACTGTTCCTGACTTTTTGCACCAGCAGACCGAACAACGGGGTCTTGCGGCTGCTTCCCGCTGCGCTTCTGGAGTACGCCTGTCATGCAACTGCACTGGAAGGTTTCGCCTTTCCTTGCTGGGAGAGATCGCCGCTCTCTTAAAGCCGCTTAAGGTTAAATCCCAACTTGCCTAAGGCAAGTTAGTGCCAAGAACTAGCGATCCATCTCCTCCACTTCATCACGAAGCATGCGATCCTTCGCTTGTTGCTGTTTCCAATCTGCATGGAAAGCCTTATCGCTCCCTTGAAGATCATAGCCAGGATTCCCGGATGCATCTGTTGCACACTGGCGCGCAACCTCGCATTGGAATCTCTTCTGACATCCACATCGTCCAAATCCGAAACCAGAGATGAAGGGCTTCTTTCAACATTTCCAGGAGGGATGATGCTTACCATTGGGAACCTGTGTCCAGCAAAAGCCTGTCGTGAGAATCCTAGGAGATGTACCTCCAGATGACATTTGTCTTCCCACTAATTCGTCCTGTGGTCTGGATGCTGAGCCTGCGGCTCCCACTAAATCCCACTTGTTCAGCGAAGCCGTGAAGTTCTTTCACTGGTCTTTTTCCTCTGCTGCCCCATTGCTTCCACTACCTTCACGCTGCGAAGGCTCTAGAAGCTCGGCATTTACGGGAAAGATGGCCAGTCCTGCCACAAATGGTGTAGCCCACTTCCAACGGTTTCTTTGGTTCTCCACTTGACGACACAGCTACAGAACAGTTAGCTGGCTCTAGTTTAGCGGGACCTTTAGTATGTGTCTGACTTCCTCGTTTCGACGGCGAAAAACATGTCCTTGCCTACTTCGGCGGGTTTTGAACGGCATGGCTGTGCAGCTTTGTCGCATCGCTGAAGCGACATCTCGACTTCTGCTCGCAGCGCTGAGCCAATCTTTGTGACCATGCCCTCGTATTCACACCCTTCTGGCGCGGCCTCCAGCGTTGAGTACAGCTGCAAAGTACTCGGGCCAGATCCGTTAGTTGTTGTTACGAGTTCCACGAAGAAAGCCTCGTGTCTTCGACAGCACTTCATCGGAGGCATCTGGATAAGCCATCCGAGTCAGTGTCGTTCAAGCTCGATACAGAATCGAGTGACGTCGACATCTTTCTTCAAGTGCTTCCAGTTCCATGTGGGCCTTCATTTGCTGCGCCCAGGGATCAAGCTAGCACTCAGGCTCTTCCGCATTCCATCGATGATTCCGCTCGAGACTTCCTTCGCGGATGCTTCTTGGCAGCGCGCATCAGCTACTGCTTTAGGGAATCCGTCGAGCTTGGAGAGGAAGAGGTGCGTAAGCATAGCGTTATCTAACCCAAAGCTGTTCAAATATTTCATCCTAAACCTGGAGTACGAAGTCGTCGAATTGTTTTCCCTTGGGATCTGCAAAGGTCTCCACCTCCTGGTAAAGCTCACAGTAGCAGCTTGAACATATGCCCCAAGTTTTGGTGACTTTCAGAGATTTTCATACCCTCTATTGAGAAAAGGGTTCACTGGCGTCTGCCCAGTCCGAATGCGTCTCTCTCTGCTGCTGCGATCCGATTGTGCGATGCCCCGAGAAGCATGAGGGCGAATGAAGATTCAGAAGCTTACTCCGAGCTCGAGGCTTCCAACGCCTGGAGAGCTTCTTGGCTCGCCTCTTGCTGCTCCTCGAAGAGATCAAAGTCTGCACGTTGTAGACAGAAGTTTCCGGTTGGCTTCTGTCGAACGTGCGCTGCTCGACCGTGGCGTTTGGAGCATCTGTGAGACAACAACGGTGGCTGGTTGACCCTGAATAGTATCACTCTGATCCGATCGCCTATGTTGCTTACAAATCTCCACGAAAGCTCTCGTTTTGCTCACAACCTCTTGGTGGCATCGACGTTGAACAGCTCGGACAGTTGCCGCAGACAATGGTCGAACTTCAGCAGACTGCTCACGCTGCTCCTCCATGCCAGCGATAGCGAGGTTTTCCGAAAGATGTGACCGTTTCGGGTCTTCTCACCTTATCGGCACCCTGGCTAGAGAGCACGCTGACCTTGTTCATGGAGTACATTCATCATGATTCCGCATCTCGGCCAGCTGCTGGGATGTTGTGGGCTCATTCAGCGCCAGTCGTTGCATTTCCATAACGCCTTCTTCCTGCGCGTTGCTGCTTGACGGCATTGTTCTTGCAATCACTAAATGCGTCACTGGCGATGGAAGGCTATCGGCCGCGAGACAATAGCGATCGATTTGTATGATCAGGAAGCTCCTACACGACGAACAGAGACGAGCGTCACTACTAACGTACCCCCACTCCTGTGAGCGGCGCCGATCGACACGCACGCTACCCACGCAGCGACGAAACACAACTGTGTATTCCGTGAATAACACTGATGCGTCTCACCACACGGGCACGCACACGACGACCGCACACCGCGTGAATGAGGATACACTGCTTCCAAGTCGGAGCAGGACTACACGCCGTAACCGCTTGACAACGGCTTACGGGCGGATCGCTGGTCCTCTTCATTCGGCCTCGGTTCGTGGCCTCCCAAATCGACTTCTGGAGCTGTTGTATGGAGCTGGAACTGTGGTACAACTTTATTTATTGAGGAGGAGTCCACCTCTCGCGTACCACTCTCTACAACTACATAAAATGAGCCACTAGTAACTAAACGAGCCGCCTTAGAGAAAGGAGCGGACGCGGCCTCCGATCCGCAGGCCCCGCCTGCGACGAAGACCACGAGGGGCAGACGAGAGCGCGAGGCATACATAAGATGCCCTCTCCCGCATCCACCCTCGCGCCCATCGATCGACGGAGAATGATGACAAGAACAAACCAAGGAGGAAAACATAGGAACAGAGAGTAATAGAGGTGAAATTAACAGTTAGAAACAGGTACTGAACGGAAATCAAACCGCCTGAGCCATTACATTAGTAGCACTACGGTACAACAGTGGATTTTTAACTGCTATTCTTAACACCTGTCCAATACACAAGATTTTCTTGACCTGCCTGCGCTCCACACAACTAAGCAGCAGTTGTGTTATGGGAATCTTTGACGTTACATCCGCTTTTACACCAATGTTAGGCAACGACTCCGCAATGCAGGCAATTTTCGAGCTTCTAAGCCAGCACCAAAAGCAGCGTCAATATGTATGGGCTCCTTCTGTGCGCAGTCTTATGGTTCTCCTAAAAAAGAGTGCCTCAGTTGTAATATTTTCAAGTGGGCGGGCAGCTACTTTTCACCAACTGCGGGGCTGGCTATGGGACAGCGGCTGGCACCAACGCTCGCCATCGCCTTCATGGCAAAGGTCGAAACTTACCTGTGCTCCGAAAGCCTTCCCTTGTTTTATAGTCGCGCTACATTGACGACTGTTTCATAATTTGCTCGACGCAACAGGAGCTGAACCACTGTTTCTGACCTAATGAACGCCCAGTCCTCGAACACATCAAGCTAACTCGTGAAAAGCTCCTTTGCGGGATAGCTGGTTTGCCGGGTTTTCTTAAATGTTCAGGTTCAGCTTTTGGGGGATAGAAAAAATAACAAAAATGGTATCGCAAGGCCCTCAAACAAAAACCCCGGTTTTAGTCCACTGGCAATCGGCCCACTCCCACCCAAACTAAAAGGGCAGTTGTCCGGAACATGTTTTTCACACCGCAGTAAATGTGTGTTCGGGCGAACAAGAACGGCGAGGAGCTCTAAAAAGACTCTGCAAGTCAAATGCACTTCTCAACGGATATATGAACCTCATCCAACGAGGTCAAGACCCGGAGCGCGAGCAGGGACCCAACAGACCACCCAGCGATAAAATTTCCTTCATGATACCTTTCATTTCGGATGAAGTGGAGCAGCGCCGTCAGAAAGTGCTTGCGAAGAACGGGGTTAGAAAAACAGACAGTGGCTTTGGTAGACATCCCACCCAATAATTTGGAAACGTCCAACTGGTCAGAAATCAGCCTATACGATCGCGCCTGCGTTATACCACAATGCGTCATGGCTTGCCCTCAGGGCAGGGAAGGTGATTGTGCTGCTACAGGTTGTCATCTATCACTCATCACATGCCAGAGCTGCGGTGAGGAATATATCGGAGAGACAGCTCGACCATTGCATGTGCGTATCAAAGAACACTTAGATGGGAAAGCGAAGGTCGCGCAGTTACACTGCACTGGGGACCCACAGAGATAATTGCCACCGGGGGGAGGATTTTTGAGGTGCGAGTGGAGATACTGGCGCCCAGAGGAGGCTCACGACAAGTGCAGCGAAAAAAGCTTCTCGAGGCGTTCTGGATCCATGCGAGAGATCCCAAGATCAACCGAGAAGGACGAGGGCCTATATATAACCCGGGAACTCCAGCCCTATATCAGACTTGCTCTTCTTGATTCGGGCCGAATTTCTGTTCCACCGGTGCCCATCCGTACTCCTACTGATCCATGCCCAGTCAGCTTGAGGACTTGATTAGGTACGATACGTTGTCTACTTTTCTCCTGTTTATCAGTTTGGAAGATTTGGGGAGTCGATTTTCTGTAGAGAGTTTACCGTTACGGCGTTTTCTGACCGTGTATTTTTATAAGAAATCGGAATTGGCTCTTTCAGACTCTGAAGAAGGCGAAGCCCCCGAACCGTCAGTCGAATAAAGTCGGTTACCACCTCGTGCCAAGCTGTAATCATATTCAAAAATATTCTACTAATGCCGAGGTTCAATGAGAGTCGTACATGGCAAGAAGATTTTGACGTGCGGCTACCCTCGGATATATGGTTCGTCATTTACATGTATCTACTAGAGTGTTGCCCGAATATTCGTTTATTCGAATAACATTCGAATATTCGAATAATTCGAATACTCGAATATTCAAAGAAGTGGATTATTCGGGTTATTCGAATAATCGAATATTCAAAGAAGTGGAATATTCGTTTATTCGAATATTCAAAGAAGTGAAATATTCGGTTTATTCGAATATTCAGCACGAATACTTTGGATATTCGACACGTGTGAGGCATCTAGCTACGCGCTGGCAGAGTAGGAAGTTCGCCATCGCATGAACCGCGCATAACTAAACTGAACTCAACTAAGCTAAGCCAAACTAGACCGAAGCAAACCACAAATTCGACGGCAATTTAGCGGTTATTTTGCGGCTATTTCACGGCGAGCATTATTTGGCGACTGTTTCGCAGCCAGCTATATTCAGCGGCTATTTCGCGACTATTACTCGGGGAAAAGGCATTTTGCGTCTGTTTCGCGGCTATTTCTCGGCCAAAACTCAGAGTACACGCTCGTAAACGTTGTTGGGATAACTACGGAAATATAAAATATGGCTCAGAACACAACGCCTACGCTTCTGCAGCGTCAAAAACGATCCACAATGACGCTGCACGAGTGAGAAGGGGGGCCCGCCCCCGTATCTACCCCCCCCTGGATTTGCGTCCTCCTCCAAAAAGGGGTGCTGGGCCATTCCGCCACCGGCGACGCTCGTGGGTGGTACAATGAGTACAATAAGTGAGCCATACACATCGACGATGGTGGGAATGGCCCAGCACTCCTGTTTGGGGGAGGACGCAAATACGGGGGCGGGCTGATACACGTGCGGGGCCGACTCCTCAGTCATGTAGCGTCACTTTTGGTCGTTTTGGACGCTTCAGAATGCGTAGCCGTTGTGTTCTGAGCCATGCCACTCAACTTCCATAGTTAGTATCTCAACCACGTTTACGAGCGTGTATGCTAAATTTAAGTGACAAGAGTGCAGCCGGTTCAATTACCCAAGTATGCGGTATATTGGCCCCGCCCAGCATCTGGAAGCCCTGCCCATCCGGTGGCGGCCTCAGTTTAGGTTAAGCGACCCAGCTGCGACGCGTGGGTGTACCGACCACGCTGCGTGTCGGTGTGTCGACCGCGACGCGTGTCGGTGTGCAGACCGCGATGCGTGTAGGTGTGCTGACTGCGATGCGTGTAGGTGTGCTGACCGCGATGCATGTCGATGCGCCGACCGCGACGCGGGTCGATGCAAAGTAGTTCCTAAGCCACATAAAAGTCTTGCAGGATGTGAACCGCTGCTAAATAGGCCGCTAAACGCGACAGGTCAAAATGTCAACAGCCCGACAACAGGCGGACGTCGCTGGGCAACGGGCAGTTGTCAGGCTTACAATGCGAGCGATTTGAGTTGTCAAGAGGGTGCAGTTTATGAGATGACAAATTCTCAACCTGTTATCGATGCCCCAGTTTGCCCGAGTGGATTGGATGGGATAGTACGCGACAGTGTTGCCCAAATATTCGTTTATTCGAATAATATTCGAATATTCAAATAATTCGAATATTCGATTATTCAAAGAAGTGGATTATTCGGGTCATTCGAATAATCGAATATTCAAAGAAGTGAAACATTCGTTTATTCGAATAATCGAATATTCGAAGAAG
This sequence comes from Aplectana chamaeleonis, assembly GCA_029168955.1. Classification (NCBI taxonomy): domain Eukaryota; kingdom Metazoa; phylum Nematoda; class Chromadorea; order Rhabditida; family Cosmocercidae; genus Aplectana; species Aplectana chamaeleonis. The sequence goes on along the minus strand of JAPDOI010000981.1, from coordinate 143,163 downwards.
TGGATTATTCGAATTATTCGTTTATTCGAATATTCAAAAAAAATTATTCGTTCCAACACTCTAGTATCTACCCAATTGGAGTCACAACAGGTGCACTACATACAGAGCCCTTCAATGCGACTGTCCGAACCGGGTGAGCTATGTTGCAGAAATTTCCTTTGCCATTTCCTGGTAAAAAGTGCTTTTCTTTCTTGGCCGTTTGTAACGCGGCTGAAAGCTTCGAACAGCATCCTGTGTGACTCTCACGGTGTTTGCGCTCTATGAGGCGCGGAGTCGAAAAATGCAGGTTATGAAGTCCAGTGCAACTCGAAACAGCAGTAGGTAGAGCTTAATCCACATTAATGATCAACACGGCGTAGTAGCGTTAGTGTCGTCCACTAACAATCGATTAGAATTTTCATTGTTTTGAGCTTCCAATGCTATTCGTTTTGCTTTTTTGTTTGCTATAGGTTCGCTTGTTTTGTAGCGAGACACCTATTTGGCAGTGACCACGTGAGTAATAATTGCGTTCTTAGATCGCCAAGTTGTTTGCAATCATGACAATCTGGACTACTATCAGGATTATGATGAGTAAAAGGGGAAAGAGTTAGAAAAAACAAGACAAATAATTATGTGATTTGTGGTGCAAAAACGGTCAATGAATCACGAGGAGTTACTGTAGCTGCGGAGACGCCGTTACGGACCCCGCACCCGAAGACGGCAAAGAATATCCTGGAGCATGTTGAAATCGATTTACGTGGAATAACTGTATTATCCAACAGAGAACCTTCAACCCTTTATTCGTGATGATTATGTTTTCTTGTGAACCTCATGGACATCTAACCTGTGCCTTACCCGATTCCATGTGCGGTGTGAATTTGCCTGTCTTCTAATTTCTAGGAGTCGAATAAAATTTTCTTTGCATATCAAGTTTGTGATTCATCTGAACCGAATTCGCCCAGTCGAATTCATGTCCATTTAGTTACAAATATTGAAATAGGATATTTTTGTCCTGTAACTGAAGTAATATGTAATGAGACCTTCATCGTTACACTGTTTATCGCAGTCTACACAAAGAAAAACGAAACCTGCTCCACGAGGGAAACACGACTAACTCGGAGTGCTTCTCCAACAAACCAAGGTTTTATACAATGATCTGTGAGCGCGCTCGCTTGCAGCCTGGGTGTTTCTGCACGGAACAATTTTTTCTCAGGGCTGGAACGTCAAAATAATTGCGAATAGTGTACCCACACTTCTGGTTATCGTCACTGCCCATGATTTCATTGTAGGCGTTGTGGGCACCTTCACATTCTCTAAGTTGGACGCGATAACTGGAGGAAGCCATTCGACGTTGCGGGTCGTCCCTCGAGTTGGTTTTGGGTTGTGATTAAAGTTCTTGCCGTTTTCAACCGTTCACTTTGAGCAAACATAATTCAGCTAAAAAAACGTTATTAGTCGAAATAAAAGCCATCAGAATCAACATATTTTGGCAAACGAGAAACAAGTTTATCTGTGCCGGTGGCATAGAAATCCACAAGCACGCTCATGTCGATAATTTTTTTCCACAGGGCTACCGTAACGCTCCTTTAAAAATTTTCCAAGTGTCAGCTTGGATATGAGCACATCGTAATAGCCAACAAACATGTTTGCCCAATTTCGACCTCCTCAGCCATTTCCCAGTGGCTTCTCGAAGAGCGGTGTTTGTGAATGAATGCATACCGCTCCTCTGCCTTTTTATACCCCGCATGTTACGACCGTGTGTTATTGTTCGTTATCATAATTTGTTCAAGAATGGTTACGGTAGCCCTGCGGAAAAAATGATCGGTATGGACTTGCTTGTTAGAAATCCGTTCTGGACGCGATGATAAGGTTGAATTCATTTTTGGCGTCGTTTTGTTGGTTTTAAAGCATTCCTCCTAGAGGAAGTTAGTCAGATGCTTCAAAATATGTTATTCGGTTGGCGAAAGGTCCGTTGAGTATGGCGTATGAGGCAGAGTCTCGTGCGCCAATTCGTTCAACTTCTGCAGCGTCAGTTGTGTGAAATGTGGGCGGGCTTTGTCGTGGCGGAGAATTGGACTCTTTATATTGACCAGTCTCGGGCACATACGGAGTGCGAGTATGGAGGTTCGGGGGCCCGTTCTGCTCCTGAGCAAATCATACTTGCCGATCAACCGTGTTTTGCCAGGTTTTGACGGGAATTCATGACTAATCACCTTGACAGGTATGTTTTAAGGAGCCGATCGGGCCCCCGAAGCTCTATACTGCCATTCCACACATACTTCGGAGCTTTTTCGTCGGCTTGTTGGCAGTACTTCTCCGACGTAATCGTTTCGCCCGGATGTAGGGAGCTGTGATGGATGAGAACGGCTGCAGACCACCAAACAGTCGGCATAACTCCCTTTTGGTGGAGTTTCGGCCAAGACGACGCCGAAAATGCTTTCAGCGCTTTCATCGCCTCCAGGGTTGCGTTCCAAGATCACTCCCATGGCAAAACGTCTCCACGGACACATAGCCACTGCCACGTGGGAGCAATTCACAGTTATAATTCGCATTCATGGAAAGCAGTTTCCTCCATGGGGAGGTTGTTTTTCCTCCCACGGCGTCATGAGAACGTTCCTGGAACGCACCCCAGAACTCTGGATTTCTACACTACTGGTATGAATGAACTTGTTTCTGATGGGCAAAAAAAATGTGTTGACTCTAATGGTTTTTCATTCGAGTAATAGTTTTTTTTCTGAGCTGAGTTCTGTTTGTTTACAGTTAATGTTTGAAAACTGCAAGAACTTTCTATACAACCTGTTATTATTATTTTGTGTTATATATGAAGACAGTGACATATATAGATCCGGCGAGGAAGAATCGCACATCGAAAATTTACTTCTGAGGCTTATTTAAACAGAAGTTCCAATCTGTAACGCAAGAATCTGCGTGAAACGAAACTAAGAGCTGGTAGCTTAGTAGCTTATCTGGCCCAATAGTATCGCCCGATTTCCGTAAATACTATGGTCGATCACTGGATTGGGGGTAGCCGCGACGAACACACGTGGCACGAAGCGAGGAGGTAATGATAGTTATGGACATCGATCAAGTGATTTCACGTAAGATCGCTGCACCGCGGCTACCCCCATTCAGTGATCGGCGATACACTTCTTGCATTGCTGACGATGAAAAAAACTACGAGAATTGATCCATCACCTGCAGGCCGGCTACTATCGTGCTCGATCGGTTAGCTGCAATAGTTTCGATGTCGAACCTCCGTTTATTGTTGAACAATAATACGCAAGAATTCCACCTTACTTTACTTACCTCCCTTATAGAAGCAATACATATCAGAAATCTTATCACAATGTTATCTTTCTAGTATTGTTAGACACTTTCCGGCTATCTCTACATTCCTACATTAAACGGGTAACGACATGTGCAAATTTGCTTTGCCAGTACCGCGTGTCTGGGCAGCACGCACGGTTGGTGATTGCGTTTGCTAAATCTATCTGCTCAGTTAGAAGGGTGAGCCTTGTACGCATGGTTCACTCTTTTCGGGTACTCCCCAGGGGCACCTGCAGTCCTAGCTCTCAGTTACTAAGGTCGCGGGTAACATCACGTTTCTCCGGGGATGGGGTAGTTGGACCTATTTCGAAAGCCTCGGTTTTCGTCACTGGGTCTTGTATAATATCCTTGTTTTGATTGGCTATGACCTTTCGATTCAATGAATTTTAATGGAAGTCGAACCCATTAGACTAGATTCATTTGAATTGTTTTAGATGGCTAACTGTCAACCAAGCGCGAAACGGAGAGCCCGATAGTGATGGTTACGTCGGAGTATACATGGGCAGCTTCAACAATCTGAATCTTATAAGGTAACTTCCCACTGACACTTGTTGTCTTACTACCTTTCATTATTGGATAGTTTACGAGGGTCAAAAAGTTTCTGTTCACTTGATAGCCTTCTTCACAAAGGACAAAAACAGGAAAGAGAAGGCCGCGAAATCCCTGAAGCGCCAACTGGAGCAAGCGCAAAGAGAGCTGTCCAAATCAAGAAAAATCGCCAGCCCAAAATACGGCAAGGAGCCGTCAGCTCCGAAATTGTCTGGGTCTTCATCCTCTAGCAAATATACAATCTTAAAGGCACAGTCCAACCTTAAAATCGTTGTGCAGTTTTTTTTTGTTTTTTGCTCATTTCGGAGAGAATTTCGGGCTGATCGTAATGGTGTCTCCAGAATCGCTCAGAACCTATTGCGAACGGAGTTATAGCCCCTCAAATGTTGTGAATTCGGACGGGGAGGAATTCGTGGACGAGTTATCTCGGGCCTGTTGATCCTTGTCCTTCGCAGCCATCGCGCCGGAGCAGAGCACTTTATAAAGCTAGACCGATAACAAATGTAAGGACGCAGATTCTGATCAAAATCCATGGTCCGTCTCGTTCCTAATCAGACCGGAAACCCTGAAATGGGCGAAGCTAAAGGGGGCTGATTAGGGGGCAGAGGAAATGGGTGCTCGATTTTCCTCGCTTATTCTGGAGAGTGGAGATTCCGCGTTTGGCAGAATTGATAAACACGGCCTCCGGCCCAAAATATCTAATTTCACCCACGATCCTGGGCTGTGCCTTTAAAACTAATTGCACGTCTCACCCCTAATGACCTCGCGACTTCGTCATTGGGTGTGACCCAAATGCTCCTTTTAGAGGCATGGTTAACTTGTTCTTCGTTTTTTTGGTTATTTTTTTTCATGATTTCAGATTTTGCGTTTGGCAGGGTTACTTCATTCTCTCTAGGTTGGACTGTGCCTTTGACATTCGCCTGGAAGACACGTTCCTTCTGAGACGGGGTGATTGGGTTTAATAAATTGTTGTTGGTAAGTAGCTAATTTTCCATATTTGTGTTGGTAGCCCGAAATTTTGCTAATTATTGCACAGTGGAGGAAGACACTGGGTCTCATAATGAATCTTTTTCTACACTGGCTCTTTCTTTTTCGACACTGGGTCTTATATAAAATCCTGGTTTTGCTTGAATATATCATCTCGCTTACACCTATGAAAGTTAATGGGGGGTCGCCTTCTTTAGACTGAATTCATGGTCAATGTGTCAGATGAGTCAGCAAAACGCCAAGCAGGTCGTGCCCGAGGACGAAGGGTATGTGGAAGTCAACATGTGCCGATTTCACAACTTGACCCGCCCCAGGTAACTTCCTATTGAAAGCAGTAGGCTACCATCTTTCACTTATAGATAACTTTCAAGGGTCAGAAGGTTTCCGTTCATTACGAGAAAATGCAGTATGAAGGGTAAAAACCGGAAGTGCAAGGCCACCGCCTCATCAAAGCGTTAACTGGAACAGGCGCAGAAGGAGTTATCAAAACTCAGAAAGATTGCAGGGCCTAGCCACCCGAACAAGGAACCCTTAAACCTGAAAGCAGTAGTCTCGTCAGCTACGTCATCTTCGGCGGGACTCCGTCTTGTAGTAGATATGTAATTTTTGTTGATGACGAGTGATCATCATCGATAATAAATTGCTTTGGTAAGTAGGCTAATTTCAATGTCTGGGTTGGTAGCCCTGCATTCTGTTAATTATTGCTCAGTGGAAGAAGACTGGATCTTATATAAAATCTTTTTTTTCGACACTGGGTCTCATATGAAATTATGGTTTTGCTTGACTATATCATCCCGCATATACCTATGAAAGTTAATGGGGGGTCGCCTTCATTAGACTGAATTCATGGTCAATGTGTCAGATGAGTCAGCAAAACGCCAAACAGGTCGTGCCCGAGGACGAAGGGTATGTGGAACTCAACATGTGCCGATTTCACAACTTGACCCGCCCCAGGTAACTTCCTATTGAAAGCAGTAGGTTACTACCTTTCACTATTGGATAACTTTCAGAGGGCAGAAGGTTTCCGTGCATTACGGGAAAATGCAGGCCCTTCTAACGGAGGGTAAAAACCGGAAGCGCAAAGCCACCGCCTCATTAAAGCGTCAACTAGAACAGGTGCAGAGGGAATAATACAAACTCAGAAAGATTGCCGGGCCCAACCACTCGAGCAAGGAGCCCTCCAAGCCGAATACAGTAGTCTCGTCAGCTACGTCATCTGCGGCGGGACTCCGTCTTGTAGTAAACATGTAATTTTTGTGGATGACGAGTGATCATCATCGATAATAAATTGCTTTGGTAAGTAGGTAATTTTCAATGTCTGGGTTGGTAGCCCTGCATTTTGTTAATTATTGCTCAGTGGAGGAAGACTGGATCTTATATAAAATCTTTTTTTCGACACTGGGTCTCATATAAAATTGTGGCTTTGCTTGACTATATCATCTCGCATATACCTATGAAAGCTAATGGGGATCACCTTCATTAGACTGAATTCATGGTCAATGTTTCAGATGAGTCAGCAAAACGCCAAGCAGGTCGTGCCCGAGGACGAAGGGTATGTGGAAGCCAACATGTGCCGATTTCACAACTTGACCCGCCCCAGGTAACTTCCTATTGAAAGCTGTAGGTTACTACCTTTCACTATTGGATAACTTTCAGGGGGCAGAAGGTTTCCGTGCATCACGGGAAAATGCAGACCCTTCTAACGGAGGGTAAAAACCGGAAGCGCAAAGCCGCCGCCTCATTAAAGCGTCAACTGGAACAGGTGCAGAGGGAGTAATCAAAACTTAGGAAGATTGCCGGGCCCAACCACCCGAGCAAGGAGCCCTCCAAGCCGATTACAGTAGTCTTGTCAGCTACGTCATCTCCGGCCGGGACTCAGTCCTGTAGTAAACATGTAATTTCTATTGATGACGAGTGATTATCCTCGATAATGAATTGTTTTTGATAAGTAGTTTCAATATCTGGGTGGTAGCCCTGCATATTGTTAATTATTGCTCGGTAACTACAGTACCGAGCAAATTTTTTGCAAAGAAAGCGTTTTGCGGGGCTTTTTGCGCTCACAAAGCGCCGCAAGCCCATTATTTGCTTCAAAGTGGTCCAATTTCAATTGTGAAGTTATTTCCGGGTTGCTTTCATTTATTCCTATACGATAGTGTTACAAAATGATAGATTCAACACCAGAAGTTTATCGAAAATTGCATATTTGCAACTCAAAATCCCTCATTATGTACTGATCAGACGGTCATGATATCAGAAATCTGTTATGTTTTGATCTGTGGTCGATGTGAATTTTAGAAAGAGATACACATTTTTCGACAAAATACCGGAGTGAAAATGTCTTTCTACACCTACCATTACATTCGTCTAACTGCGAGGAGCACGAAAACTTTCTGAAAACTCATTTCGTCAACTTTGAAGTGAGTTATGGCGATACGACGCTTTCTGAGAGCAAAAAACGCCGCAAAACGCTTTTTTTGCAAAAAATATGCTCGGTACTGTATTAACCCACAAACGGGATAGGTCACTGATTCAATGACCTCGATCCCTCGGGGTCTGGGTAGGCCATCATCAGGGCACATAAATTCTTATCGGATGTTCATACTCGTCCACGCTTAGGTGTGAATGAGCAGCATCCACTTGAATCAGTGTTTGCATACTGCGATCTGTTAGGATTATCCCTTTTGTGGGTTTTCTGTTTGCCACTCACTATGGGATTTGTTAGCACTGGCAACCTTGACGAATTTTTCTGAGTAGCTGGATGGCCCAGAGCTAGTAGCGGTACCTAACATATTTAACCCCCCCCCCCCCTGAAACCAAGCTTACGCACCAAGTCTCTGAGAAAGTTTAACGATTGATTCTGCCGTTCATCACGAACTTGGGAGGAAGGCTACGCCGTGCTTGCATTAGGAGCCACTACATGGAAGTTCCTAAGCTAGATGAGGGATAACTTATCTTCACCTACTTAGACCAACTGGGGCGTCGACAACAGGTTGATCCGCCCACCATGAGTCACAATTGGCCAACGCGCCGATATTCGGCGGCGCGGCGGCCACTAGTTATGATCTGGTCGACGTCGAGCTCTAGATAAAAAGGGAGTATACTATTTATTTTTCAGACATGCTTCGAATGACAAGAGTGCAGCGGGTTAAATTACCCAAGTTTGCGATACATTGACCCCGCACAGTATCTGAGGACCCTGTCCATCCGGTGGCTGCCCCAGTGGGGGCTGGGAGACCCAGGCGCGATGCGTGTCAAGGTGCCGACCGCGGCGCGTGTCGATGTGCCGACCGCAACACGTGTCGATGTGCCAACCGCATCGCGTGTCGGTGTGTTGACCGCAACGCCTGTCGGTGTGCTCGGCACATCGGCTCGCGTCGTGTCTGTGTGAAGTAGTTCCTAAACTAGATGGAGCAGTCCTGCAGGATGTAAACTGCTGCTAAATAGGCTGCTTACTAAATCTCTCTAAGTCAATCGGCGATCTTTCAAAACCATATCCTGTATTTTGGCTATGATTTCTGGTGTTGATGCCCTTTTTGGACGTCCTTCACGTGGATCGTCTTCAAGGCTTGTACGACCACGTTTAAATTTAGCAACCCATCTTTCTGTCGTTCTAATTGTAGATGAACAATCATTATACACTTTTAACATTTGTTCGTGAATTTCTTTTGGTGCTACACATTCTAAAAATAAGAATTTTATCACTGCACGATATTCAATTTTTTCCATTGTTGTGACACGGCGACGCTAAATGGCTTGTAAACAAAGAATGAATTGACAGAAACATGAACTTCACATACGTTCATATGAAGAGTGTACCAACAAAACAAAAAAATTTAGGCTAGTAGCAACGCCCTCTCTTATCGAACGACAAAACTTATTGAACAACCTGGTAATAAGGAAATTAATTATCACGAAACGGAATGAAATTGATGATGCATTATTAACGAAAATGATTAAAAAGCCATTACGGCCATCGTCGCCTGATAAGCCTCACTTCTAGCGGCTCAAAATTAGATAGAAAGACAATGCTTCTGCGAGCTTCAGATTCATGTAAAATTCCGAGTGGGCGCACCTTGTGTGACCTTGTTTAGGGTAATTTGGTACAGCCGTGGCATCCAACACACTTACATGTGGAAGACGTCTACAGCTGGCTCGGATCGCAGTGGCACTTTTTGTTCCCTCTTGCCTGCGTAGGTTGAGCCAACCCGAACAACGCCGTCAAGTGGGAATCAAATTAACAAACAATCCGTGCCGGCTGTAGGCTCAAAGGCACAGTGCAACCTCAGAATCGTTTTCCTGTTTTTCTGCCTATCTTGGAAATGACCCCACGCTGATTCCAATGATGTCTCTGGAATCGTACAAAACCCCCTGGAAACGGAGTTATGGCCCATCCAGAATTGAGCTGCGGAAGCATGGCGGACGAGTTGTCCGAGGCATGTAACTTCCGTTAATTGCAATCGGTGTATGCCTACCTGAATAAAAAGAGAGGCTAAGAATGAAGGGAGAAACTGAGCTATCGATCGGAAATCATCGCTCATCTCACTACTGTTGAGCTCCGAAAGATCGTAGAAGAGGCATGCCAAAGTTGCTTCCTGATGTGGTCGCCCAAGGGTGGCTTCCTCTTTTATCTCGCTTACCGTATTTCCTGTAATTGAATACCCGAGTGTACTAATTTTTAACCTCCTCCAAAGGGAAAGGGTTCAATTAGAGGGAGGGGTTCGAATAAAGGGGGAGACTCTAATTTTAAACCAAGAACTCGAAAGTCAATATGGGCAAACAAAGCTTAATAGGCAAACCAAAGTGAGACAATAATGAATTACTAGGAGATCATCATCAATAAAGTGATTGTTTAAGTCCTCATCAAGATCAATCTCTTCGAAAATAGCAACAACGTTTTGGATGTCCACATCTCGAGCGGCGCGTGGGCAGTTCACATCCGGTATGAATGGGTCTCCAATGCCTCCTCAGCTGAAGGGGGGTTTTAATAGAGGGGAGGGGTGTTCTATTTCTCAACTTCTATCGAAAGGGGGGTTCAATTAGCTCAAATAGAGGGGGGTGTTCAATAACAGGAAATACGGTATTTGGAGGAAATGAGAGCTCGCACTTGGCGTTTGTCATATGAGGTTGGTCTACTTCACAATTATGTGGAAATACCAAATTTTGTCCCTGATCTTAGACTGTGCCTTACACGATGAAAACCGATTTCCAGCTTTTGCGTTCCGTCGGACTAGGGGGTCATGACAATGTCACTCAGAAAGTTTGGAGTTCCAAAATCGCCTCTGAACGGAGATCTACTTACCTGAAAAAAGCTTCCTGGGTTTTGGGGGCCGGCCTTGGGGTCGATCCGTTGTTACAAGGAGCAAAACTCCGTTGTCGCTACCGGCGATCGTGCGTTGACGCGTCGTAGGGCGCAATTCACATGCCACTTGATTTCACGTTCGGCATCGATCGAAAGCAGCTGACAGCAATGGACGAAGCAGGTTAGTAACCCTTTCCAGTTTCGTTTGAGAAAAAAGATCGCTCGTCTGAATGGCATCCTCGGTGAATTGCTTCCGACGCTGCGCCAAGGAACGAATCGTAAAAGTGTTCCTTGCGTTCTTCGAGCAACTATCCCAAAGTGATGTCGGCGGGAACTTCAAATTTGTATTAAGCTTTCCTTAAATGGGTTTTTCTTGAAAAGTGTGCGTTTTTGAGGGGGCTTTTTGCAACCGTCAGTCACTATAGGGATATAACAACACGAAAAAGTCAAAAACCCAAGTATGGTTTTCATCGTGTACGATGCCTTTATGGAGATCCTTAGGCTGGCTTTGTCCATTTTGGTTCTGCAATATATGACTACTAGCTGGGAATGTGGCGGACGTTATAGAAGTAGAAAACCGCTCACTCTGTACCGTTCTTCATGAGAAAATGCTTTCAAAACAATGCTTATGATCACGAGTCGTCGGGTTTTCATCGAAACTCGAAAGGTCAGGAGCTCGTAGCAGTATTGACGTTGGAAAAACGGCTAGAAACTGTTCCATGGTTTGCGCATCAAATTTAGCTTGGTGAATCGAAAAGGCGCGATGATTGCAGCTGTCCGTGCGGCGTTGGCGGCATCACCGACCAACGGGGTTTCGATCGCGCGCGGTGATCTACCGTCGCAGCTCCGTCCAGTTGTCAGACTAAATGGAATGCGAGGACTCTATACGGCCAAAAACTTGTATATGGCATTTCCGCAACACCCAATTACCAGGCGACTGCTGAGGTAGCGGGCCTATTACGTTTTGGGCCGTATGGAACTGTTTTTAGAGTATTTTCGTTCATGTTGCAGCGGGCACTGGACTTTATGATTACTGATGAAAACTCTAAGACTGTTTTTATCTTGAATTCTTCCTATGAATGCATCCTCATGAAGGACGGAAATCGAGATTCTCTAAATGGACATTGCAAATACACACCTATTTATAAAAACAGTATATGTACTCATCGAGGGCCCAACTCGGCCACAATACATTTTTCCTTTTTGTCTCATCAAGTCATTGTTGGGCCTCTCTACCATAACCGCTGGGCAGGAGATTTTGAATGTTAAAGACAGTCGGACAGCCGACCGTTATATCCGAATCACAGCTGTCTTCCCTCATTTACCATACTATTAGAAATTTCTTCCCTGCGAAACTCAAAAAGAAACAGATTCCCGAATGTGTTTGATAGTCCAACAATTAGTAGCTACCAAACATTTTCGGAGAATCTGGGAAATTGTTTTCAGATTTGTTCGTAGGATTTTCACGCATACACTTTCTTCACCTACGTTTGGAAAGAGAGATATTAGAGTACTGTCCTTTACCACTGTTCCCTTCTGTTCAGTATTTCACTCCATCTTTACTTCGGGACCCCCGACCACCGAGGCTCACACCCCTGTGAGGCCTGCAGTCACGCGCCGCACCCACCGCTGCGTGGTGGGACGAGCTTCGCGGCCACCGTGCCCGGCGAAGCAGGCGGCGGGCGACTCGACACTAAGGGTGTCCTAAATTTTCTCTTTTCGGCATGTAATTTCCTACCTTCTCGCCGTTCTGGCCTTTTTTTGTGGCCGTTCCGGCCTTGTTTCCTGCCTTTTGAAAGAAATCAGCTCAAACTACGCTGCCAAGAGACTCAAAAGTCACAAAACAATCCATGCCGACTGTAGGCTTAAAAATTCCACGTTGATCATAATGTTAACTTGATGTTGTTTTTCTACCCACCACTTCTTTCCTCTATCCTCCCACCATTCTCAACCCGTCTCCATGCCAATCGGTTCCATATTGTTGGAGCAATTTCTAGTCAATGCGCTGCACTACGCGGGACATAGGCCATAAAACCGCCAAATTCTCACTGTCGGCTGCGGACCACACGGTGCGCGGCCACACGTGCTTCGATCGGGTTTGGCGGTTGTGCCGGAACTCGTCCGGCCAGCGCCGTCCGATCTCGTCCGGCTGTCGTCCGAACTCGTCCGGCACGCAAATCGCCGAAATACATTGACATCAAGGGAAGGTGCTTGAGCACAGGATATGAACACTGACTTATCACTGGTAGATAATGTATCGGGAAATATACCAGCTTTTGGGGTAGGCATTAGTGATTAGGGAGGCTTTCAAAATAGAATGTTTTTTGGAATTTCACCTGGTTTAGTTAATGATAATGAATCTCTACCGGTGCATGAAACTGGCAGAATGTTTTCGTTTGCAATAGTGGACTTCTAGTGGAATCTTGTCTGGACACATACAGACCTAAGTAGTGATGCGATGTTTTTATGACTGTCAACTCAAGGAAAAAATACCAACTCAATCAAAACCGCTTGGAAATCAGTCAACCCCTCGATATTCTATAAAATCGGTTTTGCTAAATGAATTGAATCCAGTATCGAATGACACATACCTTTTTAAAGGAAGAGTGCTGGAACCAGCGAGCTGCCTTGTAATGATCCTTCAGAAAACAGGGAAACGAAAGATAGGAATATACTGTAAGAACCACCATAAAAAAGAAACCTCGGAATCGTTGTATAAGCAGTCCATGTACCCAATATCAGAAAATGGAGCGCAATCACCTCAGTACCAGGTTGTTCAATAAGTTTTGTCGTTCGATAAGAGAGGGCGTTGCTACTAGCCCAAAATTTTTTTGTTTTGTTGGTACACTCTTCATATGAACGTATGTGAAGTTTCATTTCAATCTGTCAATTCATTCTTTGTTTACAAGCCATTTAGTGTCTCCGTGTCACAGCAATGGAAAAAATTGAATATCGTACAGTGATAAAATTCTGATTTTTGGAAGATGTAGCACCAAAGGAAATTCATGAACGAATGTCAAAAGTGTGTAACGATTTTTCACCTACAATTCACCTACAATTAGAACAGTAGAAAGGTGGGTTGCTGAATTTAAACGTGGTCGTACAAGCCTTGAAGACGATCCACGTAAAGGACATCCAAAAAGTGCATCAATCAACACTAGTAAGCATAGCCAAATTACAGGATATGGTTTTGGAAGATCGTCGATTGACTGAGAGAGATTTAGTAGAGGCTCCACACATCTCATTTGGCAGTGTGAGCCATATTTTAAGTGAAATTTTGGGTGTTAGAAAGCTGTGTGCACAATGGGTGCCCCATTCGCTAACAATGAAACAAAAGCACATTCGAATGCGACTTTCTCAGAAACATTTAGAGCGTTTTGAAAAGGATAAAGTGGTTTTTGTGCGTCGATTCATCACTACGGATAAGACTTGGGTTTATCACCATGATCCTGGATCAACACAAGAAACTAAAGAGTGGTGTGAACCTGGTTGTTCGGCTTCGAAACGAGTTCGTGTCCGGAAATCCGCCAAGAACGTTATGGCGTCAGTTTTTTGGGATGCGAAAGGAATTTTGTTTGTGGATTACTTGCAAACTGGTAGAACAATTAATTCTGAATATTATTGCAACCTTTTGGACCAGTTGAAGGAAAAAATTCGTGAAAAGTAGGCCCGGTTTGCAGAAGAAAAAAATTCTTTTTCTTCAGAACAGTGCACCGTGTCACAAGAGCATTTTGACAATGGCTAAAATCCATGAATTAAAGTTCGAACTGTTGGAGCATTCACCGTATTCACCAGATTTGGCCCCCAGCGACTTCCATTTGTTTCCAGAACTCAAAAAATTTATGCGTGGCAAGCGGTTTTCATCAAATGAAGAGGTCATAACGGCTGTTGAAGCGTATTTTGCAGATCTTCCGGATTCTCACTTCAGGGATGGGATCCACAGTGGAGGATTGTTGGAGCAAGTGTATCAATGTTCAGGGAGATCAGACTGAATAATAGAGTGTATTTTCAACCATAAAATTGTGTTTTTCTTATCGTTGACAAAACTTATTGAAAAACCTGGTACATGCCGTTTCCTCACTTCATAAATTAACCTATATATTATTGAGAACGATGTCACACTAGTTCATTTTAGTTGCATTTTTATGCTGTGTTACCGTCATGTTTGAATGAAAATTCTTGTTCAGACCAACATCAAACACCGTCTTTCAAAGACCGGAATCGACTTACAGAAATTATTTTGAGCGTAAACACAGTGTAGAAGTACTCACATTGTAAGTATACAGACAAAAAATATATTGAATCGCACAAAGGATACAGGCCACAAAACGGCCAATGTCTCACCGTCGACTGCGTACCACGCGCAGCGCGTGGTACGCAGTCGACGGTGAGACATTGGCCGTTTTATGGCCTGTATGTTGAAAGATAAAACAATCAGGAGATATTTCCTGTAATTTTTTTTTCCATCATTTCTCAAGTATTCACGGCTGTAACCCTCACAACACGGTCGGTTACTTGGAAAAACCACCGATTGTAAACTCAATATTATCGAGGACCCCGAAGGACGAGATCGGACGGCTCGCCGCGGACGAGATCGGACAGCGCCGCGCGGACGAGTTCCGACGTAATCGGGTTTGGCCGCAGCATCATCTATCAACTAATTTTTTTTCTTTTCGTTCCTTTACAAATGTTGTGTTTATGTATTAATGCTTTCATGCCCTTTCAGGTTATGATAACTGACTCACTATTTCAGGATCGGCCAGCTATGCTCCCGGAATTAGACGAACGTCCGGAAAATTGGCCATCTTAATTGGCCATCCTTTTTTCTCGCTTTGACTCGAACCAAACGTAGGTTTTATGTTTGGAGAATTTAAGGTAATAAAAAAACCTTCTCGCCGATCTCTCTGAATATACAGATCTCTCTAAAGTTTTTCTGAACGGTGGTATAGGCCATTTCAAAGAATCGCGAAAAGGTAAGAGATGACACTAGAAAATTCTCAGGATGTTCCTAGGCATAGCTTCGGATTTGGCTCAAAACTTCTATGGGGTCATTTAGGGTGTTGAACAAATGATCACAAACCTGAAATCCGAAATCATCTTTGGGGTTGGACTGCGCCGACATCCTAGAAAATTAGCATTTCAGCAAGCGAACGATTACAAGATTTGGATCGCATCAATCGCCGAAGCTCTAGTAAGTGATGCCGACAAAAAAATCACTGAAGACACTCAGAAATATTTGATTGTCGCATATATGTCTGTGAATGTGGGAACGCATCTATAGCCGATTTTCGTGGGAACACTAGGAAGAAATTGGGAATTTGTTGTTTAAAGGCCGTGATTTGGGTGTGAAGTTTTGCACCCATTGTCAAATTGTTACTCTTCTAAAGTTTGAAGATTCCATTTAAATATGTTTGTTAATAGTTACATAGAGATCAGTATGTGTAGTGCGTGGAGCGGGCAACATTTAGCTTTGTTTTGTGTCCCCCCCCCTTGATTTCGGTCTTCTTTATCAGTGATACTCCGATCTACTGGTTTTTGGTTGTTATAGTTTTAATCGCATGTTTAAATAAGTGTTTTTCTATTGAAATATCATCGTGGTTGTTGTGGATACACAACTTTGTGAATGTATATCTAATATAACATATATGATTGTGATGTGATGTTGATGAATATGATGTGATGATTGATGAATAGTGATGTTGATTAAAAAATCTTTTTCTTATGGACTAATCTTCAAGGAGTCTATTCCCGATTCCTACGGAATATTGGTCTGTGATATAAATCACAGTCTCAACTTCTTTCACTGTATCGCTGTTTATCGAGTCCCCAACTGCAATACCAGTAGCTCTCTCCAGCTTGTAAAGGCAATAAGCAGTTTTTCTTCCTGTAGTTTGCCTTGTATCGTTCTCGGAGACTTCAATCTCCCCGATATTGTGGCCCAAAATTTAGTTAACATTCCGCAGTCTTCCCTAAACATGTTTGAATCCCATGAATTCACGCAGCTGACAACTCAACCGACCAGAGGAAGTTCGCTGCTTGACCTTGTGCTCTGTAATGTGGTTGGTCTAGTTCATAACGTGTTCGTTGGAGCTCCTATAGGTAACAGTGATCATACTGCAATTACTTTCAGCATTAAATCCACCTCGAAGCCCAGCGAGTTCCATTGGAAAAGAGACTTTCGTGCTGCAAATTATGACAGTATAAAACGATATTTGTTCAATATTGATTGGGTCAGAACTTTGAATAATTCAGACAGTGTCGATGGTAAGTACGAAACATTCATTGCCATTCTCCAACACGCTATCGAATTATTCGTCCCCCTGAAAAAGGTTAGGTCAAATGAACCTCATCTACCCGCGTATCTGAAAAGAATGGACGACCGCCGTTCCCACTAATGGAATGTAGCTTGTTGAACTGGGGAAGCCGATGATTGGAGAAATTATGAGCATCAGAATAGTAAGATTGAAAAAGCCATGTCAAAGTTCAATTTGCACTGAGAAAAAGGTTCTAGATGCAAATGACAAAACTTTTTTCTACAAATATATCAATTCCCGCTGCGGTAGTAGCGATCTAATACCAAATCTATGTGACTTGGACGGAAATTATGTCTGTATGCCAAGGGATAAGGCATTTACTAGCCAAAGAATTTCAAAAAGTCTTCAATAACTCTCGGCAAACGTGCGCTACAATTTCCAATGAGGCCTCAATGTCTACCTTCCCCGGAATGCATGATTCGCTATGGTTTCATAAGGAAGAAATTCTCGAAATTTTGTCTAAGTGGCCGAAGTCTTTCTATACGTCCAGAGACTTATTCAACATATAATTCATCAAAAATGTGATAGTGTGCATTGCATATCCCCTTGAACATATTTTTAAATGAGTTACATGAAAGCTGACGTACCCTTACGATGGAAACATGCATTTGTAACCCCTATTTCGAAAAAACCGCCATTCAGTGACCCTAAAAACTATAGACCAATCTCCATCACTTCTGTTTTCGCGAGAACTTTTGAGAAGATCGTCAAAAAACACATTCTTAAGCCCCTTTCACAGTCTGCCGGACGACGTCGTTCGGCACATTAGAAGGGAGCCGCAGTGCGAGGGAAGCTGTGGTGAACAACCGTCAGTTCCGACTCATCAGTACAAAACGTAAGGCAAAAACAACACGTTCTAACCTGTCATAACTTGATCCGACGTCGTGTCAATGATTTCACCGCACCGAGACGTCGGTCGGCCGACACCGCAGTGCGGGCCGCACCGACGCCGCAGTCCTATCTTATAACGTGCCGGACGGCGTCGTCCGGCAGACTGTGAAAGACACTTTAGACACATTGAGGAAAATAATATAATATCACCATGTCAGTTTGGATTCCTCAAAGGTAGATCAGTTAAAACGGCTATGTTAACTTCTCTTGACAGCTGGACTTATTCCGTGGAGAGCAAAAAACGAACAGATGTGGTATACTTCGATTTTTCGAAGGCGTTTGATAAAGTTCCGTTTAGCAAGCTTCTTTTGAAGCTGAAACTTGTTGGGATACTTCCTAGGATCATAGAATGGATTTTTGAATGTTGGGCAACGCAGAAAAGGTTAAGGATTTGGCGTTGCTCTAAAATGTCGTGAAATTGTTTCATTAGATTTGGCTATCAAACTGATTTTCTAAATGAGGTGAAATTGTTGAATTGATTTGGCTGTTGTTGGTATATGCAGACAACATAATCATCAAATGTAGTGAAATTGTTGCAAATGGATTTGGCAGGCGCTCTATGAATTATCAGAGTCAAATCACGCGTCAGAAGGTCCTCTGGCGAGCAAATAAAGACAAAAAGAAAAAGCTGGTAATCAATTAACAATGCTGAACGAAATGTGGCCTTATGGGCTAGAAATGAGATGTCATATTATGGTAAAGAAATAGTACAGTACACAAAGAATAGTACAAACACAAAACCGTTAGTCTATAAATGAACACAATGAGATTCTGACTTCACAAGTCGAGCAGGCAGAGAATAGAAAATTGTTTCAGAGCTCGATTGGCAAACCCACAATCAATATACAACCGGACAAGTATTGGTAGTCGATCTTTAGGCTGACACAGGCAGCCGGCTGCTCCAGCTCCACCTTATCCTCCAAAGCCGTAGAGGGTGCGTCCCTGACGCTTCAGTGCGTAGACCACGTCCATAGAAATAAGGTTTTCGAATGTTATTCTACCTTTTCAGTGTAGCTCCCACTAAGTTACTAGACATTCCCTCACCGAATAGATAAAAATCATGAAAACAGAATGTACATAACACAATTTATTCGCTACTGACGCTATGTGTTCGTGTCCTCAACGCTTTCACGGTTCACATTATATGGAAACGTTTTTATTGCTAGACTTATCCTTGTTCTCATTTGATTCGATATACGCTCCGAGCGAAACCCCTTCTGACGCGTGATTTGAGTCTGATAATTCATAGAGCGCCTGCCAAATCCATTTGCAACAATTTCACTACATTTGATGATTATGTTGCCTGCATATACCAACAACAGCCAAATCAATTCAACAATTTCACCTCATTTAGAAAATCAGTTTGATAGCCAAATCTAATGAAACAATTTCACGACATTTTAGAGCAATACCAAATCCTTAACCTTTTCTGTGGAGCCCAACTTTCAAAAATTTCACAACTTTTCCCAAGAGTTTCCCTTCTGCAATATCGTCAACCTCTAAAAGTCAAGTTGTTTTTCTCTAAAACATAGTGGTAGAAATGAAGAAACAACGGCTCCGCTGCTAGGATTGCAAGATAATAGTTGCAACGCGGCTTCCTATAGATAAGATACGATGCATATAGTTTTTGAATTCAAAAGTCGAGAAAATGAAGAAATGAGTTTTAAAATGACCCAATTGTACAGGGTTAGGGCACTATCCTAGACGGGGGGGGGGGGGCACCCACCATTCAAGACAGAAGTGAAATGAACCATCGATTGGTAAGGCTACCAGTCGAAGTATTTTCATGAAGTTCCTATAAAAACAGTGATTGATAGCAGTACCGGGCATCTTTTATCAGAATTTTTCATCATTGTGCTCTCCAGATTGGCGCTAGACTTATGCTCTCTAGATTGGCGCTCGCTGCTTGAAGAGGCCCCACTTGTTAATGATAAGTATGAATTATTTTTGTCGATTTTGCATACGTGTATTTCCACATTCGTCCCTGTGCAGAAACGTCTTTTGTGTAATGAAAATCTCCCACCTAATCTTTCGAGACTATTTGCTCAAAGAGAAAGTGCTTGGTTAGATGCACAATCCGATCCCAGTATAGAAAAAATCAATAATTTTAGATACATTACAGACAAGTTTGATCGTCTGCTCAAAAAACATAATGATTATATTGAACGTAAAATACTTCAACAACCCAAGAAAGCTTCATTTTACAGGCTAGTCAACTCGAGAATAAAGAAAGTTGGAGGACTTCCTACTCTAAAAAATGATGCAGGCGTTTCTGGCTTTACAGATCGAGCCAAGGCATCTATGCTTGCTAAACAATTTAAAATGTCTTTTTCTGAAGACTCCTTCTTTACAGCTGACTGGTCCAACCTCAATTCACCCCACCCAATAAGTGATAGCGGTGTATGGTTTCATAAAGAGGAGATTTACAATATCCTATGTAAATTACCACTTTCAGTCTCTACTACTCCCGATGAGGTACCATCATACTTCATTAATAAGATCGCGGTTGCTATTTCCTACCCCCTAGAACACATATTCAACTGCAGTTTTATGTATAGTGAAATTCCTGTTCGGTGGAAACACTCATTTATTACACCTATTCCTAAGAAACCGCCTCATAACTTAGCTTCAAATTATCGCCCGATTAGCATAACATCAGTGTTTGCCCGGGTTTTTGAGAGAATTCTAAAATCAACACTGGTTTCATTCATTGAGACCAACTTCTTGATACCGGATAATCAGTTCGGCTTCAGAGCTGGCAGGTCCACTGAAACCCAAATGCTAACCTCAATGGAAGACTGGACCAAAGCTCTAGATCGGAAAATCAATGTTGATGTCATTTATTTTGATTTCACGAAAGCTTTTGATAAGGTTCCCTTTGATAAGCTCATTTCGAAACTTCTGTCTCTCAGCATTCATCCTAGGATAGTCAAATGGATAAACAACTTTATAACTGGAAGATCCTTCCAAGTAAAAATTGTGGAGAGCGCGAAGCGCTCACCAGGGTTTGGCTTTGATCTCTTCCCGCGCGGATGCCCCACAATGAGATCACCTATTCATACCGTCACCAGAGGTATGAGCTGTACACCATTCGATGCGCTGCAAGAAATTACATATGTGTGCAACTTTTCATCCCAACTGGTCCCCGCTTTCTAAAGTTATGACCTCTCAAAGTACGCAAAAACGTTCTCCACCACCGCCTCCGCCTCCACCTCCGTCCGTCGAAAACCATTTTTTTGGAAGGCGTGGACCAAATCGCTCGAAAATTTGTGACTAGAAGTAATCGGCCACGGGAATGACGAAAATAATTGTCAGAACTCACCATGATGACTTCTGGGCCCGTAACCGGCGGTTCAAACTCGGAAACCGGCCTGTCAAGATTAGTTTATAAAAATGACGGGCTTTTCGTTATCAGTCATTGTTTTCTTAGAGACTCCATATAAATACCTTGCTCTCTAGGGTGGTGTACTCTAAACGTCCGGCTTGGAAGAGGACGCTATGCGGAAGGGTTGTTTTTGAGCGTAGCGCGTGTTTGTACCATGCGCACCAAAGATAAGAAGTCGTCGCAGGGTGTGCTGAAGTGTCGGAGTGTCGGTTGACTATGCGAGCAAGCAGTATGCAGGACCTTAGTAGGAGTGTGCAGGACATCATGGGACCTGTGCAGGACCCCAGTAGGGGTGTGCAGGACGTCGTAGAATGTGTGCAGGACCTCAGTAGGGAGTGTGCAGGACCTTAGTAGGAGTGTGCAGGGACATCATGGGACTAATGCAGGACCCCAGTAGGGTGTGCGGGACGTCGTAGAATGTGTGCAGGACCTCAGTAGGAGTGTGCAGGACCCAGGAGTGTCAGGACATCATGGGACCTGCAGTGGGACCTCAGTAGGAGTGTGCAGGACCTTAGTAGGAGTGTGCAAGACATCATGGGACCTGTGCAGGACCCCAGTAGGGGTGTGCAGGACGTCGTAGAATGTGTGCAGGACATCAGTAGGAGTGTGCAGGACATCAGTAGGAGTGTGCAGGACCTTGGTAGGAGTGTGCAGGACATCGTGGGACCTGTGCAGGACCCCAGTAGGGGTGTGCAGGACCTCAGTAGGAGTGCGCAGGACATCATGGAACGTGTGCAGGACCCCAGGGGGTGTGCAGGACGTTGTAGAATGTGTGCAGAACCTCAGTAGGGTGTGCAGGACCTTAGTAGGGTGTGCAGGACATCATGGGATTCTGTGCAGGACCCCATAGGGATGTGCAAGACGTCGTAGAACGTGGGCAGGACCTCAGTAGGAGCGTGCAGGACCTCGGTGGGAGTGTGCAGAACATCATGGGACCTGTGCAGGACCCCCAGTAGGTGTGCAGGACGTCGTAGAATGTGTGCAGGACCTCCAGTAGGAGTGTGCAGTACTTTGGTAGGAGTGTGCAGGACATCATGGGACCTGTGCAGGACCCCAGTAGGGGTGTGCAGGACCTCAGTAGGAGTGTGCAGGACATTATGGGGACCTGTACAGGACCTCAGTAGGAGTGCGCAGGACATCATGGAACGTGTGCAGGAGCCCAGTAGCGGTGTGCAGGACGTCGTAGAATGTGTGCAGGACCTCAGTAGGAGTGTGCAGGACCTTAGTAGGAGTGTGCAGGACATCATAGGGACCTGCAGGACCCCAGTAGGAGTGTAAGACATCATGGAACCTAAGCAGGACCCCAGTAGTGTGCAGGACGTCGTAGAATGTGTGCAGAACAACAGGTAGGAGTGCAAGACATCATGGGACCTGTGCAGGACCCAGTAGGGGTGAGCAGGACGTCGTAGAATGTGTGCAGGACCTTAGTAGGAGTGTGCAGGACATCATGAAACATGTGCAAGACCCCTGTAAGGATGAGCAGGACTTCATGGAATGTGTGCAGGACATCACGAAGCGTGTGCAGGACCCCAGTAAGGATGAGCAGGACGTCATGGAATGTGTGTAGGACCTTAGCAAAATTGTGCAGGACATCATAGAACGTGTGCAGGACCCAAATAGGGGTGTGCAGGACATCATGGAATGTGGGCAGGACGAGTGTGCAGGACATCATGAAACGTGTGCAAGACCCCTGTAAGGAAGATCAGAAATTCGTGGAATGTGTACAGGACATCAGTAGGAGTGTGCAGGACATCATGAAACGTGTGCAAGACCCCTGTAAGGATGAGCAGGACTTCATGGAATGTGTGCTGGATCTCAGTAGGGGTGTGTAAGACCTCAGTTTAATGTTCAGGACACCGTATGCAAGCCAGGCCTCCGAATCTACAAGAACGATAGTTAAGTCCGCCAGAACAGGGCTACCGTAATCTCACTCGAGTTGGCTCTAAAATTTTCTAAGCTCTGACTCCGAATTCGCTTCATCTTCCCTGCAGGTGGTGATGTTTTCCTGCTTTTTAGTCCAGGCAGATCCTCAACTGCTGACCCCTGGAGAAGGACGGTGTGTGAATCAAGACACACCGCTCTTCACTTCTTTTATACTTTATCATTGATCAATTGGGTATCATCAAATTTGTTTACGAGAGCCGAATAACATCATTCCTAAGATTACGGTAGTCCTCTTCTGGCGCACTTAACTATCGTTCGCGCTGGAAATCAATTTCCATTTTTCAGGCTCAATTTCATGACTGAGCCCGGTAGACCACACTGGTAAACTTTGGCGCGTCAAAAACGGACGATGAGGTTAATATCCGCCACCAATTCTCACCAGTCATCTAGCACTTTTTCCTAGAATGTTGGTGCGACCGTAAGATAACAGGAAAAATAGTTACGGCACGAACTCCACATGCAGAAAAACTCCGAAAATGATTTTGGCGCGAATTTCAAATTCGTATTTACAATGTGTTCCGATTGACTTTTCTTCACAAATGAGGTTTTCTTGGGCCCCTTCAACATTTTCGTTCACTAGAGGGCCAAGCTACGCAAAAACTCATAGAAATGATGAAAAACTCTGATAAAAAGAGGCCTGATACTGCGCTATCAATCATTGTTTTTATTAGGAGCTCTACGGAAATACTTCGACTTTTAGCCTCACCAATTGGCCGTTCATTTCATTTCTGTCCTGAATGGTGCCCTCCCGTCTAGAATAGTGCCTAGAACCTGTACAATTGGGTCATTTTGAAACTCATTTCTTCATTTTTCGACTTTTAAATTCAAAAGTATATGCCTTGCATCTATTTGTAGGAAGCCGCGTTGCAACAAGTATCTTGCAGTCTTAGCAGCGGAGCGGTTGTTTCTTCATTTCTACCTGTATGTTTTGAAGAAAAACAACTTGACTTTTTAGAGCTTGACGATATTGTAGAAGGAAACCCTTGTAAAAAGTTGTGAAATTTCTGAAAGTTGGGCTCCGCAGAAAAAGGTCAAGGATTTGCATTGCTCTTAAATATCGTGAAATTGTTTTATTGGATTGGGCTCTCAACTTGATTTTTTAAATGTAGTGAAATTGTCGAATTGATTTGGCTGTGATGATACTATATGCAGATAACATAATCATTAAATGTAGTGAAATTGTTGCAAACGAATTTGGCAGGAGCTCTATGAATTATCACAGTCAAATCACGCGTCAGAAGGGGCTTTCTCTTGGAGCGCATATTGAACCAAATGAGAACAAGAATAACTCTAGCAGAAAAACCTTCTCATACAATGTGAACCGTGAAAGCGTTCAGGACACGAAGACATAGCATTAGTAGCTAATAAATTGCGTTAGATTTCGTTTTCATGATTTTTATCTAATCGGTGAAGGAAGGTCTGGTACCTTAGTAGGAGCTACACTGAAAAGGCAGAATAACATTCGAAAACCTTATTTCTAGTCGATAAGGCCAGGTTTCGTTCATTGTTGGCTGTTTTCTTTTTGTCTTTATTTGCTCGCCAGAGGACCTTCTGACGCGTGATTTGACTGTGATAATTCATAGAGCTCCTGCCAAATTCGTTTGCAACAATTTCACTACATTTAATGATTATGTTATCTGCATATAGTATCATCACAGCCAAATCCAATTCTGACAATTTCACTACATTTAAAAATCAAGTTGAGCCCAATCCAATAAAACAATTTCACGATATTTAAGAGCAATGCCAAATCCTTGACCTTTTCTGCGGAGCCCAACTTTCAGAAATTAATGATTCATTTTCTCAATCATATCCTGTTACCAGTGGCGTACCACAAGGCGGTGTCCTCTCACCAATTCTTTTTAGTTTGTATACCTCAGACATTCCTGATCTGAGAAGTAGCTTCAGTGTTTCATGCAAAATGTTTGCGGATGATATCAAGATTTACAAAAACATTGTTAACACCGAAGATTGCATCGCTATACAATCGGCAGTCAATTCAATCGCTGATTGGTCAGAAAAATGGCAGCTCCCCCTGTCAGCCCCTAAGACTAAGGTGCTTCATCTTGGTGATTCCGTTGATAGACACATATATTACCTTGGTGAGCTGGAGCTCAATAGCTCTAACACATTGCGAGATTTAGGATTCATACTGGACGAACAGCTTAGCTTCACTGAACACTGTGAAACGATTGCTAATAAAGCAGATAGAGCCATACGAAATCTGTTCAAAACTCTATCAACAAAGTCAA
This sequence comes from Aplectana chamaeleonis, assembly GCA_029168955.1. Taxonomy (NCBI): domain Eukaryota; kingdom Metazoa; phylum Nematoda; class Chromadorea; order Rhabditida; family Cosmocercidae; genus Aplectana; species Aplectana chamaeleonis. The sequence continues at coordinate 118,236 of JAPDOI010000981.1, read as the reverse complement.
CGGAGCATCTTATACTAGCTTACAAATCATACATTCGCCCCCTAGTGGAATATGGTACGACGGTGTTTAACCCTGTTTCTAAACGTTGCACTCAGAAACTTGAATCAGTTCAAAACAACTTCACTAGAAAGCTCTGGATTCGCCTACATGGATATGATTATGCTTCAATTCCTTCAGCTTCTGTCCGTAACAGTTTACTCAAACTTCCCACTCTGCTTTACCGTAGAAGGAAGTATGATCTCATTATGGTGTATAAATTGATCACCGGAAAATCCATGTTCCCTCAATGATTTTTACACACTCTCCCACTCAACCACTAGAGGTGGGCTGGTTAAACTGAGTTTTACAACAGCCAAAACTCGTATGAGGGCCTCATTTTTCACGCAGAGAGCTGGGTCTGAATTTTTGAAAATTTCAAAGAAATATCCTATACCAACCTCATTAGCGCAGTTCAAAAAGCTTGCCGACAAGTACCTAAAAGAGACTGCTTGAGGCTCAACACAACCCTGGTCGTTTATCGGATAATTTTTTCAGCATGATTTGTCAATTGTGTCTGTGGTCCGTTTAACTTTTTGTGTTTCATGTTTCCCGCGTGGTTCCCCACGCATGAATAAATGAATAAATTTGTATGAGTAAACCTTGGGTGGCCCCACCCCGTCTAGGATAGATCCAGGGTCAGTCGCTATAGCCAAACTTCACCGATTTTATTTATTTATCTATTGTAGCCAATGACAAATCAAATCGTGGGAAAAAAACAAATCAATAGTGAACCATGAATGGCCAGAAAACAGCCCAAAAAACAACAAAAACCTTATAGATTAGTAGCCCAGGGGATTCTTGCTGATGTGGCTCGTCTGCGCCGGCCCATATGTCTGATTCGAAGGCATGACTTGTATACGGTGTTCTGGACATTAAACTGATGTCCTGCACACTCCTACTGAGATCCAGCACACATTCCATGACGTCCCGAACATTCCTATTGGGGTCCTGCACACGTTCCATGATGTCCTGCACATCCCTACTGGGACCTTTCACACGTTCCCTGACGTCCTGCACACTCTGCTGAGGTTCTGCACACGCTCCATGACGCCCTGCACACCCCTACTGGGGTCCTGCCCACTTCCCATGATGTCCTACACACTCCTACCGAGGTTCCACGGTTTCGCGGTACGCAGTCTAGTGGTTCGTTTGAAGGAGTGTCTCGGTTGTAATGTTTTCAAATGGGCAGGTAAATACTTTGCTAAGCTGAGGGGGCTGGCGATGGTGCAGAGGCTGGCACCAACGCTTGCCATCGCCTTCATGTCCAAAATCGAAGCACCTGTGCTCAAATCCTTACAATTGTTTTACAGGCGCTACATTGACGACTGTCTCATAATTTGCTCTACGCAAGAAGAAATGGACATATGTTTCACTCTCATGAACAGTCAGTCCCCTCACATAAAACTTACCCGGGAAAAACCGTCGGAAAGCTGGTTGCCCTTTCTGAATGTTTAGATTCAACTAGCGGAAGGCAAGAAAATCACAAACTGGTACCGCAAACCTTCGAACAAGAATATTCTGGTCCACTGGCGGTCCGCGCATCCCACTAAGACAAAACTTGCGGTTGTCAGAAACGTGTTTCGCACCGCTGTAAATGTGTGTTCTGGAGAGGAAGAGCGTGAAGCGTCAAAAAGCCTAGCTTGTCAAATAGCGACTCTTAATGGCTATGGACCACACGCGCGCAGGTCGCGGAACGCCTACGAAGGTCAGCGAAGTCATAATATACCACAAGGCGACAAAGTTCCTTTCATAATGCCATTCATATCCGACGATGTGAGCCGCGCTGTCAGAAAATGCCTTCGAGGAGCGGGATTGGAAAATACTGTATCTCTTGTGGCCATCCCGCCCAATAATTTAAAACGGCAATTAGTGCGGAATCGTCAATATGATCGCGCATGTGTCACGCCACAGTGCGTCATTTGCCCATCGGGCAGAGATGGTGACTGTATTGCTTCTGGGGTTATTTATCAGATCACATGTCAGAGCTGTGGCCAGGAATATATCGGTGAAACAGCCCGCCCTCTGCATGTGCGTATCAAAGAGCACTTGGATGGGAAGGAAAAGGCGCGAATTAGTACTGCGCTGGGTTGCCACAGAATTAATTGCCATGACGGGGAAGATTTTGAGGTGAGAGTGGAGATAGTAGCGCGGGAGACCAAAACAAGTGCTCGAAAAGCGCTTGGGGCATTCTGAATCAATGCGAGGGACCCCAAGGTCAACCGGAAGGACGAGGGTATAAATATAACGCGGGAACTACAGCCCTACATCAGATTAGCCTTCTGATTTGGGGTACTGCCTTCTGATATCTCGGTACCCCGTCGTCTATCTACCGAATACCTGATGTTCCACGGACTTTGAAAAGGTATGTCACTCAGCTTCAAGCATCCCAGCCATTTGTTTGGAAAATTTTGTCTTGAATTTCTGTTGGGTAAAAAGTACTCTTGGCCGAGTAATTTTACACATAGATTCGACCTTTTTCAGACTCCGAAGAGCTCGAAACCGCCGAAACGTTAGTCTACAATAAAACCATACCACCTCGTGCCTGCTACAGTCAAACCATCCACCAATATTCTTACAATCTTTATCCATACAATTGTTGCTCTCCCTGAACTATTAGTTCACTAGATGCAACTACTTTACCTTATAATCTTGTCCGAACTTACGAGCGCTAGTCCAAAACCAGATTATTCTTCAATTTTTCTCTTATATTGAGTTACCCCCGAACGCACCAGAAAGGAAGCAGCTCTACTTATCTTAGTGAACGTGTTTCAGGGGGGGAGGTCATTCAAAAATTTGAGTGTAAAGGTACATATGACTAACGTGAAACTTCTCATTTATTTACATATGCTTTCGATAAGGCCAATTTTCATGAAATCAATCTAATTTTAGCAGACGGTCCAATTTCGGCCATATTCTTAAAGGTGTTGCTTTGTGTTACCATTTCGGTCGGCATACACTTGCCTTTTTTCATTGGTTTCATATTGATTATTACCCATGAGAAGAAAATATGTTTCATATGTTCGACTGAACCGTTTTGGTTGTGGTTGGTGATTTTTCCCTTTTTTTTATTCGTCATTTTTGAAGACTTTATTGTTAACCCTAACTTAGAAATGCTATTAAATTTTTGACCGCAAGTTTTTGTCTCAGAAGAAGGAATATATTAATGAAAAATTCTAGGTTTTTGTCCGTAAACAGTGATCAGTGATTCATTCTCGAAAGAGGAATATGGAACACGATGCTTATCACGGATTTTCAATTTGAAACTATATATCCCGAAATTTATTTTCAACTTTTTAACGGAAAAGGGACCGTAAAAATCATTAAAGCTGGAGAACGCTCAAATTAAAAAAAACGAAGAAGAAAAAAGAGAAGCCACAGCAGGGCAATTACAAAAGTGAGGAAAAGTTGTATTGTAGTTGTTTGACGTAAAAGAAACATTTTTTGAACTCTTTTATACTTCCTTTTTTTAAATTTTTTCGGTGATTTTTTTTTGACTTCGACCGACGATTCTAGACTCCTCCCTTCACCCTTAGATTCTTAAATTCATTCAAACGATGTTTTATTCGAGTTTTAATCGATTATGGAACCTCTCCTCCATCGATTCCAACGATGGCTCTCGAAATTCCCGAATAAAATGATATTTTTCGAACTCATAGGTTCAAAATTTTCCTCTGTATGAATGCAATCAAGAAACTGATCCATATCCGATTCAAATAAACGCTCGGGTAATTATTTAATCTGATTTGAAAAACTACTCGTAATTTCAAATATTGCCGAAAATGCCCGAAAACGATTGAGCTATGTATTTTTTTTTGCTATCGACTATTTGGATCACCTGAATTTAACTGTATGTTTTAGTTTTTTTTTTCCACATTAAAGGCAGGGTTCTCGATAAAATCGGTTGTTGTGCTATCACCGTAGAATGGTAGATCTGACCATCACAAAAGTGAAAATAAGTAAAAAATTGGAGAAAAAAACGCTCAGGAGAAAGTTATGGCTTGGTGTCCTCCCGCCTCAATTATTGAGATTTGCGTAAAAGCCTGTTTTGTCAACTTTCATTTTGCTTCTAAAGTAATTTCTGAACATTTCTGGAGACTACTGATAACTTGAACAGCAAAATAAATGCCGCATAAGCAAGCATTAATGAAAATCGCGTTAATTAGGGGGCCGGCCGACACCGGTAATTAGCCGTTATACTTTGTTTTTGAGCGTTTTTCCCGCGAAATTCCGGGTTTTTTTCACTTACTTTTACTTTTGTGATGGCCAAATCTACATTCTTTTGAAGAGAGCTCAAAAGTCGTTTTTATTGCGAACCCTGCCTTTAAAGAACTAGCTGTGAAGATCAAACTTCAGGGAATCAGGCGCGTCATTTCTCTGCTGTTGTTGTCGTAATGCACTAGCGTGGGTTAACGTGCTCTAGTCGATACGCCAGGGGTACTGTGGATTTCGTATCGCTGCGCCCTTTCACCGCGCGCGACGCCCCCTTCACAGCGCGCGACACCTCGCCGCGTTGCGGAGATACAACCAGATCCCAGCCGAGCGGAGATCGCCCCACACGATCGCAATCCGGTCAGAAGACTTGAGGGAGAACTTCTCGCAAAAATGTTGCAATTAGGGAATGCTATACTAACAGATCATCTCCAGCGCAACAAACTGACATCAATCGTTGCACTCAAAGCTGGTGTTTACTCTCTAGCTCAGGCTATAACAACAGTTATACGAAATTATAGGAGAAGCGAATTCCCAGTAGGCAGCGATGGGATGATGCTATTACCGCGCGCGCTGATTCTTTTGTACTTTCAGCGAAGCTTCACTGAAGGGATGCAGCCTGCAGAGGGGAGCGACAGGGAAGACCCGGTCGCACATACCTCGAAGTTACGAAACTGCACATGGTGGCTAAAACTGCTGACGTTGAGCGTCTTATGATTCGTTTTAGAGACGAGCTCAACGAAGTTCGACGAGGCATCAAGACAATGGCGGATGAGCGAAAGCGATTCCGTGAACGCAGACGCGGTCCGCCCGTCGTCGGTCGAGAGAAGAGAAAGCAGGGCGTTCAGAAGATGGTTGATCCTAAACGCCATTATTGGAAATCCATTATTGGCAAAGCTCAACCATTCCATAAAACAGCTGAACTGGACCCATGGGTGCGTGACATCAGACGCCGGGAAAAACGGATGGACCTAGACCTTTCAGAGGCCTGGAGAACGCTGTTCTTCAGGATCAAACCCTGGAAGGCAACGAGAGCAGATGGAATACAAGGATTCTGGTGGAAGCGTCTCAGCTAAGCAAAGCATAGGCTCATGTCATGCTTGCGGGCACAGAAAAAGCCTCGAACCTGCATCACATCGCTTTCCGGGCGGGAGTGCTACCATTACACCCACTGCACCATTACACCTCGATGGCGTAATGGTAACGCTCTCGTCCGGAAAGCGATGCGATGCAGGTTCGAGTCCAACCTGACCACCCAGTTTCGTCTTACGTGATTTTTGGATCTTTTTTTTTGCCGAAACTGCTGTTTGACGTCGCAGTCCACGTTATGGTATGTTCACACAAGGTGTTGAGTTGACCGCAAAACGCTTGGCTCCGGGCGAGATTGAACCAGAATATTCCCTTTCCGGTGGAGCGCCTTATCGCACTGCACCACGGAAGACCCAGCGCCGCTCTCACTCAACTGCTCCGTAAATCTTCACCGAAGCAACCATCTTTTCACTCGCATAACGGGATGAAACAGGAATACCGCCATAGACTATATAAGTCGTAGACCTTTCAGGACGACTAGTTAAAGGCAGTGTTCACGATGAAAAAAGTTTTCGAAATTCCACTAGGATTGGGTAGTGGAGGGACACTCTGTAACGTTAACGTCGAAAGAACGCATGAAAACGAGCCAGGAAAAGCTCCAAAAGAGCCCTAAGTTGCCACTTCGAGCGCTAGGCAAACCCCAAAAGCGCAACACACGCCCACCGGCGTGAACAAATGAATGCTCAGGATCGTGAAATGAGCGATGATTTCCAATCATTAGCCCCGTTCTTCCCTTCATTCTCAACTTCTCTCTTTACCCAGGTCAGCTCGCATACATCGGCTGCAAAAGACGGAAGTTACAAGTCTCGGACAACTCGTCCACCATGTTTCCATAGCTCAATCTTTGAGGGACCATACCTGCGTTCACAGAAGGTCTTGTATGATTTCAGAGACACCATTGGAATCAGCATGGGGCCGTTTTCAAGATAGGCGGAAAAACAGAAAAACGATTTTCATCGTGAACACTGCCTTTAAGTCTTACACGATTTATGGATGTTTTTTGCCGTAACTTGAAAGATGATTGAATTCCGAAAATCCTGAAAAGATGATTGATTCGGTGAAGATTTACCGAGCAGTTGAGTGAGAGAGGCGTTGGAGCTTCGGTGGTGCAGTCGATAAGGCGCTACCCCGGAAAGGGATTAGCCGCTGGTTCAATCTCGCCCGGAGCCAAGCGTTTCGCGATCAACTCAAACTCGTAGTAGTACGAACACTGGAGATTCCACTGCTTCTAGCGAAGTTCCCTCCACAACAACGTGCTCTCCGAGAAGCTTGCCAAGAAAATCGGCTAAATTTAGTGCTTACGAATATAAAGGTGAGTATTTCCAGACTCTCGCGATACACCCTGAACTTATGATTAGAAGCCAATGTTCCTTCATCGGTGGACGGACGACACTACTCCAGTTCTCAAGAGCTGAACGCTGCCGTGGCTTCTCCTTTCATATCCTATCATACTAGTTCTCCATTAATCTCCAACCATCAGGAGCATTCTACCGCCTTTACGGCGACCGATTCTGATTGTTCTCTGTTTTCTCTATAGAACGATGAAATAGTTACAGATAAACTTTATCATAACCTCAAACAACAACTGATTGTATACGTATATCGCTATCCAACTGGGATGCACTGTTCCGGATCTAGACAAGCTAGACTACCCATACTTCCCACCTTCCCAATGGCAGGTGCATCCCAGAGGACGCGATTTTTGAGCGAATTGACAAGATGAATAACACAACATGAAACAATCGGAAATACAACTCAACTGCTAAAACGAACATGGTACGAAATAAGAAGAGATCAACAATGTGAATCTAAAATTCAAACATAATCCAATAACTAACTGGAAAGGCTAGTATAATTGAAGAGGTCTTACTCGTGAGATCCATAACTCCTTATGATTGACGAAAGACATACCTATGAATAACATCCAAATCAGGGTTTACATCAAAGAAAAGGATTTCGTACTTCTGATTTGACGCGAAGAACGACACAACTCGATGTCTACCCTCAAAAGTGCGCTCCATAATAATGAAATAAAAAAGAGCACCCCAGAAATCGGTGTTTTCAAGAGAACTATAGACCTAGCTTTATGGCGGCTATGTTTTTCAGATTCGACGTCTAAAATAAAGGTTGCGTCCCAGTTTTAGTTTCTACATTACAATTACAACTTTTCTATATTTCAGCACGTTTCAAAACTTAACGAACATTGCCAAAAATAAATTGTTATCGAGAAAAAAGTTGGCGATGCCGAGGTTCAAAATTGTACTGAATCTCCACAATCCTTTGCTGGTCTGAGAAGTCGAGGCATGTAAACTACGAAAATGCCCAGTGTTCCACAGTTCTTCATTGATCTCCGATTCTAGCCACATGGTCGAAGAAACCTGCGGGTATTTGTTTTTACCTAGGTTAGCGTGACTTCACTACGTTCTTCGGAGTAGTGAGGTTAGGGCTACAAGCTGGAAACTGCAGGTAATCGATGATTTACGATTTGAGCCACTCGCGAGTTGGCAGGCTTACGTGATCAATCGCAGTGTCTTTCTGGAAAAAAAACAAGGCTATGTCATTCGGAGAACGTCATAAAGAGCTAAGGCTGCGTTTGTAGAACTTCTCGGTTGTCAACTGAGCCTACCTTGCCAGATACGGACGTCAATTCCAGAGTAGAGTCCCTGCAAAAGACGCTCCACATCATTGTGTTGCGTTCACAGGAACTGTGACGGCAGCAACAGACAGGGTCCTTCTAAAGGCCACGGCAAAAATATTTAGAGCCATCTATACCACCAAAGACACTTCTTCTCATCAGGGAGACTGTCTACATAGCTCCACGTATGAGCAGCCAGACCTTCGGGTGGACCCCGTCTACTTGTGATGTCAGTTCCTATGGACCTAACGCAGTGATGTGAAGTGCCTTTTACGGAAACTGTACTCAAAGATTGGCACATGCATCTGGCTTAAGCAACACAAAGTCATCGGCCACAAAAGCCTGTCAAGTCAAGAGTGGCTCAAGATCGATTCCCTGAGGTTGCCAGCTTGTACTCCTAACCTCACTTCACCGAAGAACATATGAGGAGTCACGGTAACCGGGTAAAAACAAACGACCGGCAGGTTTCCTTGACCGTTAAGCTGGAATCGGCAATCGATGAAGAATGTTGGAACATTGGGTCATAAACACTGGGCATCTTCTTGGTTTATAAGCCTCGATGACACTTCAGACTCGCAAAGGATTCGTAGAATCAGTACAGTTTTGAACCTCAACATTGCAGCCTTTTTTGTGAAAAAACACTAATTTTCGCGAATGTTCGTGTCGTTTTAAACGGCCTGAGATGAAACAAACATTGGTATACTGTAGTCGAGATGCCGGAGACGAGAACGTGCCCACCGCCCTCATTTTAGACGCAGAATCTAGAAAAATAACAAAAAGGTCGTTTTGTTTTTTTCTGAAAAATGCTAGTTCGTAGGGTGTTAATATGGTTATAACAGCACTGTATATCGATCGAAAATCGGTATGTCTGATCTCCTCAACAGCCATGGCTCGAGGCGTATGGGATGATACCGCTTAAGTGCGTGATGGCTACTGCGCAGGTTCTACAGAACAAAATGGTTAGAAACTTATACTGAAGTGGGTGGTAGAGCAGGCCAACAAATTGTACATAGTATTAAAATCTCGAAAAAGTAGCACTAATTTGGAGGAAACCTGTTCCCTTTCGGCATCGAATTTTAGCTACGAGGACGTCTTTAATGTAAGACCGCGAATTTCCACATTTTCGTATTCTTTTGACGTGGAGTGTGAATCAGCCTCCAGCACAGAGTTAGGCTCACGTTGTGATGATCAGAGAGGGACGCTGCAGCTCTTGACGGCGCAAGGGAAGGAGGCCGCAGTCCCTGCCGGTCACCATGCAAAAATAGTTGATATTGCGCAGTGCGAAAACTTGTAAAAAATAGAATAAAATTACATTTCAAAAACGGTTCAAAATTAGCTTGAAATGAAAAATAGTTGCTTTTTATGATCATAATCATCACATTTCGATGAATTTTCAATAGGTCTCAAGATCACACTCGCGATCGACCTGAGGGCCGCAATAATTTCGAAGCCTATTGATAGGGGGCCGCACCTATCACTGACAGATCACAGCGCCATGCCTTAACCTGCTCCAACCGAATACGTTTCTCCCTGAGCTGTGCTATTCCTAGGGATCGATCGACTAGCCTGAATGAAATTCGTTGAAAGGCTCGTCGACCTTAAAGACGACTCCTCAGCTTTTTCTTAGCAGGGTCTTTAGAGCATTCACCTATGGTTTCTATCTTATCTCCAAGAAGCCGCGTGGTAGCTTTTATCTCGCTATCTTGGGAGCGGAGCGGTTCCTTCTCCATTTCTACCATTGAGTTTTCTTAGAAACGGACGCTCGAACTTCATGATAAAGCAATCATGGCAGCATTGCGGCTACCCCCCAACCAGTGATCGACGATAAACTTGCATTTTTTTGTCAGAAACACGGTAACTATTCTTATCATTAGAATCTCTCTTAATCAATTTGACACAAGAACCCGCACCTTACCCTTTGAAGTAAAGTGGTACCGAAGGACATGATATATGAGAAAGACCGGAAGATTTAGGAAGAAAGGCAAATTTTACGGTAACGGCAGAATTCAAACACCCAACATGCCGATATCCACTTTGCCATATCTCGTCCGCAGGTCTTTGATCACTTCACTGCTGATTTTTCGAGCGAGACTGAAAACATTCACTTGAAAGAAATGAGGATTGAATCGCGATGTTCAACTAGAAAAAAAAACAAGAGAAGCTATTCAGGTTCTTGATCATCCCAAAATTTTCCCACCGGATGGCGGCCTCATTCTGTTCATTTTCAACTTCCTCTTTCGATCTGCTTCCTAGCGATGGCTCCAACTTCCGTGCTGAAAATTACAGATTGCAACTCCAAAACAAGTCGCCAAATCATCAAATAACAACATATCCGCCCACACTTCGCCCATCTCAAAGCGTCCAACAGACCTCTTGTCAGAACCGGCGCTGAACGCGCTGCTGGCCGCGACTGAGGTCCACTCGTTGACTGTACAGCCATTGATTGAATCGGTGGGAACATCGATGGAATGCTGCGGGTTCGGGCTATCTTTTGCCGTTTCTGAAAGGCTCTACAGCTCTTCACTATTCTTGATACTCTTGAACATCTCACTGAGCACTTGACTGCTCAACAAGCGGACTAGATGAGACATAAATGTAGGCTCACTCTGACCTTCAGTATGTCCGGAGGCAGCAGGTATCCAGGGCTTCGATGTTGAATCTGAACAAGAGGCCGTCGAAGACGAGCGGGTTGAGGGCTGAAGAACTGTTGACGAGCTGGCTTCGCTGCATTGCGACGTGCACATTGCGCTTCAAAAGCCGCCTGAAAACAATATTTGGGAAAAACATGCAGGATATACCTCAAGTCAGAACAGGAATGCTAAGTGAGTTCTCCTGAACAGAGATTTATCCAAATCAGCACCATTCTCCTAAAGACCGGCGCTCCACCTTAATAATCCTCTTCTAAGCTTACTGCCGATTTTCGCCACCTCAAAGGCACTGCTGAAAATCGTTTTCACTTTGGTTGGAATCAAAATGCCACAGGGGCGGGGATAGGGGGAGGAATAAGGATGCGGCAGACGATGAAAACTACGAACAACGCACGCATAAGGCAAGTGCAGCACGCAGCAGACGCGCTTCTAATGTATGCCCGAATGGGACGGTCTGCCCGCGCGGTCGGCGTGCGTGTGGAGCAGTCGTCGCAAAGACATTACTTGGCATGAGCCTTTCCATGGCTGCCAACAAATGATTGGGACATTATTCACCAATCGTCAATTATTCCTGCTAATCGATTCCCAAGCTCGAAAAAAGACTTCGCAACAGCCGCTCGACACGCACGCCGATCACATGTGCGGAAAGTCCCCTTCGGATAGACTTTACATCTACAACGATCACAACAATCTGTCGTACAGGCCCTACAGGAGGAGATCCAAAAAAAACTAACTTTACCAAAAAAAAACAGTGGCGACGCGATTCAACTGATCCAAAAAAGAGTGCTGGCGAACACCCACTATTGGAATCTGACCTACTGTAATCTACACAAACTAATACATAGAGTGGCATGTTGATTTCTTACTACGAGTTAGTTTGTGGGTGATGGTCGTTGGATGAGGGAAAAAGGAACGACTGGCACAACCAAAGCGAGCGAAGCTGACTTACCACAGGGCGTTGCGCTGGCGTGTTTGGGCATACAAAGAGATCTGCAAAGTTGAAGTCGCGGCGCTGCTCGCAGCGACGAACAGCAATGTGTGATGAAATATTGATTACAATCCGGTACGGAGGCGACCGACACGGCGCGACGAGTGACAAGGGGGCACTTCAGAGTGTATTGACGCCGCGGAGGCCCCGCGTCACTCCCAGCGAGCGACAACCTACGCTGTTCGAAAACATTGTCGCCACTTCAAGGCCGAAGCTCGGCGACCACTCGCCGATCGCTGCAACTCTGCAGACCTCTTATGTTTTACTCGTCTGTGCCTACACGTCTTGTGCAGCCCCTCCGCGCATTTTGACTTCATAAGACTATCACCCTCGGTTTCTGCGTGCTAAAATGCCTCAGAAACCAATAGTCGGCGCGACATCTCGAAGTATCTCAAAAAAATTTCACCTGAGGTAATTTTAAAAAACGAATTTACCAAAAATAACCTGCCTTTGACAATTTTTCCACAACAATCTCATTGAAATCATCGACAGCACGCCTCAACTCAGACACAGCACTTTGCTGTAAATAATGTCTCGTGCAGGAACAGTTCTACATAAACGGAAGAAGATTGATTCTTTCTAGATGCTCCGTTTGTATAGGGTCATCATACATACACAGGTGTTTAAATTATAATGAATACAACTTAGCTCACCTCACTAGTGAAAACTGAGCTTGTACCACTGTCACATAATGTGTACAACATGTCGCACAACGATGTCGCAAACGCAGAGGTGTTCGATATTTGGAACGCCCTAAAGCCGAGGTTGTAAGCTATGCATTTTGTTTCAATGAGGCAATGATTCACCCCAATACTCTCACCAATAAATTTACACCATAGCCGCGTTGCACAGTCCACAAGTATACTCACTATGCGCACTGTCGGCGAGAAATACTCAAAGAGCCGGAATCGCTTGCGGCTTAGATTCTATCATCGTGGGGGTGCGTTGTAAACCTGCACCCACTCCACAGTTCGCATAGTGCGCTAAGTAAATCATGTAACTCACGAAGCTATCCTTGTCGAGAATAATTTCACCACTTGCAGCAGACGTCTTGCAGCCGCTTCGCATCTGAACAAATACCAAATTCATGAGGAAACATTGCAGGGATCCATAAAATATCTGCAAGAAAAGCAAAACAGCAGACAATACACTTTCTCAGACCCTTGATTATGTGTTTTTGACTTCAAGTCTACACAAGCTAATGCTCACAATTTTCAGAGGTCATATAGTGCGTCTACACCGCACCATGAAAACAGCCTACTTAAAGTGAAGAAGTTCGACTGCATGATCTCATGATAAATGATCTCATTCGTTTACAGCCACAGTCACGGCTATATAAGTGAATAGTTTGGTTGAGTAAAGTTACTTCTAACCTAACCGCGTGGCAGCTATACTTGTTATCCGAAGGTAATTCCTCGGATAATGGATCGATTCGGATAATGCCATTTTAAACTTACCGGATATTGGTTCGATTCAGATAATGCGTTTTTTCAAATTTTCGGATATTGGATCGATTCAGATAATGCCATTTTTCCAATGATTCGGATACGGATATCCGTCGGATAATTTCGGATATTAACGGAACAAACCTAAGGCAACACACAAACACACACACACATACACACTAGAGTGTTGCCCGAATATTCGTTTATTCGAATAATATTCGAATATTCGTATATTCGAATAATTCGAATATTCGAATATTCAAAGAAGTGGATTATTCGGGTTATTCGAATAATCGAATATTCAAAGAAGTGAAATATTCGGTTTATTCGAATATTCAGCACGAGTAATTTGAACATTCGACAAGATCGCACTTCATTTTGCCCTGATTTTACATTTCAAACATCTTAGCGTAGTGACTACTAATTTCTCACAATTCTTCGGTACCTCATAAATATAAAGTTACTGTGCTTATCTGGGTTAAATTCCATTCCGAAATTGCGTCTCGACACGCTTTGCGGCCGCACGCGCTCGAGTCAATCGAGTTTCCAGCTCCGAAGCCGACACGATATGGCTTTTATGCAGTTTTCTTCAATTTTGTTTAGTTTCCAGTTTCTAAAACCCACCTAGAGTCAACAGATCCGCAGCTGCGGCGCTGGAAACTCTTCCGACTCGAAAGCGCGCGGCCGCAAAGCGTGTCGAGACGCAATTGCGGACCGGAGTTTGACCCAGATAAGCACAGTATAGCAGGTATTTCGAATATATTAAATCGCTCGTAGGATTTTGTCAAAACGCTAGAAATGCCCATTTCACCTTCATATATAGAGAAAAGTCTAAATCTCGAGCGGCTCATAAGCATAGCAACACTTGAGCAACATGGAAATTTCCCACGATGATGGCCAGATTGAGCCATTTTCATGTGTATTTTCTAGAGTGTAGGAACGAATAATTTTTTTTGAATATTCGAATAAACGAATAATTCGAATATTTCACTTCTTCGAATATTCGATTATTCGAATAAACGAATATTTCACTTCTTCGAATATTCGATTATTCGAATAACCCGAATAATCCACTTCTTTGAATATTCGAATATTCGAATTATTCGAATATTCGAATATTATTCGAATAAACGAATATTTGGGGAACACTATTGCGTACTATCCCATCGAATCCACTCGGGCAAACTGGGGCATCGACAACAGGTTGAGAAGTTGTCATCTCATAAACTGCACCCTCTTGACAACTCAAATCGCTCGCATTGTAAGCCTGACAACTGCCCGTTGCCCAGCGACGTCCGCCCTTTTGTCGGTCTGTTGACATTTTGACCTGTCACGTTTAGCGCCCTATTTAGCAGCGATTCACATCCAGCAAGACTTTTATGTGGCTTAGGAACTACTTTGCACCGACCCGCGTCGCGGTCGGCGCATCGGTACGCATGGCGGTCAGCACACCTACACGCATAGCGGTCGGCAAACCGACACGCGTTGCGGTCAACACACCGGCACGAAGCGTAGTCGGTAGACCCACGCGTCGCGGCTGGGTCGCCCAACCTTCACTGAGGCCGCCACCGGATGGGCAGGGCTTCCAGATGCTGGGCGGGGCCAATGTACTGCATACTTGGGTAATTGAACCGGCTGCACTCTTATCACTTAAGCTCAGCATACACGCTCGTAAACGTGGTTGAGATACTAACTACGGAAGTTGAATGGCATGGCTCAGAATACAACGCCTACGCATTCTTAAGCGTCAAAAACGACCACAAGTGACGCTACATGACTGAGGAGTCGGCCCCGCACCTGTGTTTGCGTCCGTCCCCAAACAGGAGTGCTGGGCCATTCCCACCATTGTCGATGTGACTCACTTATTGTACTCATTGTACCACCCACAAGCGTCACCGATGGTGGGAATGGCCCAGAACCCCTTTTTGGAGGAGGACGCAAATGCAAGGGCGGGCAGATACGGGGGGCGGGGCCCCCGCTAAATTGCCGCCAAATTCGTGGTCTGCTTCGGTCTAGTTTGGTTTAGCTTAGTTGAGTTCAGTTGAGTTATGTGCGGTTTATGCGATGGCGAACTTCCCAGTGCTGCTTAGCCGTGCCCTACTCCGGAATCTCAGCGACAATTCGAAAAAACTCAGCGACAATTCGTAGTTAGTCGTTGAGACCGACACCATGTCACTGGGAACTCGCCGTGTAATATTTCGCTTCCCAGCTCCATGAGACGTCTGGGCGACAACAGACGTTGAGTGGCTCAGGATCTGGCGCGAACTCGAGACTACATCCAGCTAGTCGTCCTAGGTGGCTGTAAACCATCGAATTCCACGTCCAGCATTATGGAAGGAGAGAACTTTTCTGCCAGCGCGTAGCTAGATGCCTCACACGGAAACCGGAGATGCCCAGGGTTTCGGAGACATCTAGTCTAATTTTGACACGAGAATTTACGTAAATTACGGAAAGTTTAGCCTCAATTGGTGAAATTTTAGCTACAGCGCCCGCATATTCTGCGTGAATTCTCGTTACAGCATCCGCATATTCTGCGTAAATTCTCGATACAGCCCTCGGTCGATCGACTCAATAAGTCACGATCCGTACTAGAAAGGCGATCCTCTCTGGGATCGACCGCAACGCTGTTTCTTCCTCACGGCATGCACCTTCCCAGCGGCCAAAAATATCCTCGGCAAGGTCTTCCAGAAAGCGACACGGGGTCACCCTGCACAGTCTTTCAAGAAAGCACTCTGTGAGTTGACTGGGCCAACACTGTTCGAACAGCATCCCAGCGTTCCGCGTAGCCAGCGCGGGTTTAGGATTGCATTACAACACAGGCTGTCGCTAAATCCGTAGATTCTCGCTACAATTTTATAGCGAGAATATACGGGTTTAGCGACAGTGAGATCAATGTTTCGAATTTGGCCTTTGTTTTTACTTAGAATACGCGCAGAATTTGCACCCTTGTAGCCTCGACACAAGAATATGCAGGTTTTAGCTATCATAGCTAAAACCCGTAAATTCTAGCTACATGGAATGGGGCGGCGTTTCAGGCCGCGCCCTCGGAGGCATCTAGCTACGCATTGGCAGAGTTGGGCTTTTGCGTCAGAATTCAGGTGAAGTTCACCGGGAAGTAGACAGATAGCATCACCTCAAACCAGTTTCATGAAAATACACATGAAAATGGCTCATTCTGGCCATCATCGTAAGAAATTTCCATGTTGCTCAAGTGTTGCTATACTTATGAGCCGCTCAAGATTCAGTTGTTTTTCTCTATAAGTAAAGGTGAAATGGGCATTTCTAGCGTTTTGACAAAATCCTACGAGCGATTTAATATATTGGAAATACCTGCTATACTGTGCTTATCTGGGTCAAACTCCGGTCCGCAATCGCGTCTCGACACGCTTTGAGGCCGCGCGCTTTCGAGTCGGAAGAGTTTCCAGCGCCGCAGCTGCGGATCTGTTGACTCTAGGTGGGTTTTAGAAACTGGAAATTAAACAAAATTGAAGAAAACTGCATAAAAAAGCCATATCGTGGAGCTGGAAACTCGATTGACTCGAGCGCGTGCAGCCATAAGCGTGTCGAGACGCAATTGCGGAATCTAATTTAACCCAGATAAGCACACTAACTTTATATTTATGAGGTACCGAAGAATTGTGAGAAATTAGTAGTCACTACGCTAAGATGTTTGAAATGTAAAATCAGGGCAAAATGGAGTGCGATCTTGTCGAATGTTCAAATTATTCGTGCTGAATATTCGAATAAACCGAATATTTCACTTCTTTGAATATTCGAATATTCGAATAAACGAATATTCCACTTCTTTGAATATTCGATTATTCGAATAACCCGAATAATTCACTCCTTTGAATATTCGAATATTCGAATTATTCGAATATTCGAATATTATTCGAATAAACGAATATTCGGGCAACACTCTAGTATTTTCATGAAACTGGTTTGAGGTGATGCTATTTGTCTACTTTCCCGGTGAACTTCACCTGAATTCTGACGCAAAAGCCCAAGTTCTCTCCTTCCATAATGCTGGACGTGGATTTCGATGGTTTCCAGCCACCTAGGTCAAAATGTCAACAGACCGACAACAGGCGGACGTCGCTGGGCAACGGGCAGTTGTCAGGCTTACAATGCGAGCGATTTGAGTTGTCAAGAGGGTTCAGTTTATGAGATGACAACTTCTCAACCTGTTGTCGATGCCCCAGTTTGCCCGAGTGGATTGGATGGGATAGTACGCGATAGCGTTCCCCAAATATTCGTTTATTCGAATAACATTCGAATATTCGAATATTCGAATATTCAAAGAAGTGGATTATTCGGGTTATTCGAATAATCGAATATTCAAAGAAGTGAAATATTCGTTTATTCGAATAATCGAATATTCGAAGAAGTGAAATATTCGAATATTCAAGAAAAAATTATTCGTTCCAACACTCTAATACACACATACACACACATACCCACATACATACACACACAGATACACACATACACACATACATACACATACACACATACACAAATACACACATACACACATACACACGTACATACATACACACATACACACGTACACACATACACACATACACACACACACACACACTTTCCTACATCTAACCTAAAATGAACCTTTATCCGTTTTATCCGATTTTATCCGTTTTTACGCAAATTTTATCCGTTTTATCCGGTTTTTATCCGATTTTTATCCGTTTTATCCGATTTTATCCGATTTTACGCAAATTTTATCCGTTTTATCCAGTTTTATCCGATTTTTATCCGTTTTATCCGTTTTTATCCGATTTTATCCGAATTTTTGACCCTTCGGATAATGGTTCGATTCAGATAATGCCGATTTTAAATTTCCCGGATATTGGTTCGATTCAGATAATGCGTGTTTTCAAATTTTCGGATATCGGATTATCCGAATCTCGGATATCCGGTCGGATATCCGAAATGGAGTGATTCGGATACTAAGTATAGTGGCAGCACATACGAACCACCTTATTGGTGAATCGGCTCCAGACAAGACAATCAGAGCCGCCAGTCGACGCCAGGGGGGGGGAGGACCAGACCAAGTCAAGCACGAGTCTACGGCCGCACGTCAACTGTCGAAGGCATCGCTGACAGAAGGCGTAGCACCACGGTCAAGCACACTCAGACGGAGTCTGTAAGTGAATCCGTTTCAATCAATTTCACAGATTCAACTATCGTCGCAGCGATTCGAGGATCTTCTGGGTTGATCAGTTTCGATCACACTTCGCAACCCTAAACTCAAGTTTCAGTGATTCGCAAATCAGGCTTTTCGGCATTCGGCAGTGCTCACTCTGCAAACCTACCCCATGTCTTCGTCACTGTCTACAAGACAAGGTCTGCTGACAAGAACAGAGAATCGCCTTTCTAAGCTTCTCGAGGAGAACGCCAGAATTTCGGAAATCTCAGTCCAATTTTCACTAGAAGATTTGCAGAGAAAATCATATGTAAACGAAAACCACACGAGGATCCGAAAGAAAAAGGCCACAATCGAAATGGAAGTTAACAACCTCGAAAATGCGCTAGACAAGTATATCACCGCAGCTGATAGCCTCGACGCAGGTGGTCTACCACCAGAAAATGAAGTTCATCAAAGAATCCAGACAAACGTGAACGCTGCTGAAGATCTGATCGACAAAGCCCGATCGACACTCACCAAACTGGTCGGTTTGCAAGAGGAGCTACAAGAATGCATAACACCCACCGACACAGAAATGGAGGCACCTAAGATAACGCTACCACCACTACCGATACCAAAGTTTAGCGGTCGGTCACGGGAATGGGAATCATTCTGGAGCGTTTTTGAACACACCGTCCACACACGAAACATCGATAACATGCAAAAGATGAACTACCTGATGGATGCTCTTCAGGGTGAAGCAAAAGAGATCATGAAACACTACGAGATATCCAGAAACACATACCCAATGGTCGTGGAACATCTGCGAGAAAAATACGGAAACACAGAAACACTCGTAGATATTCTTCTCCGTAAACTACAGACGGCACAAGCACAAAGCAGTCGATTCGAGGATCAGGAGAAGCTATGCGAACAGCTATACTCAATCGCCGATCAGCTCGAACTCAAAGGAGAGCACATAAACAATACGTTTTTGCAGAAGCAACTTCTAGGAAAATTCACGGAGAAGATTCAGAGACACGTCCTACGACAGAAACAGCAAAGTACCACATAGGGAAACGCTTGGAACACAAAAACTCTACTCTCATCAGCGGAAGCCTTCATCCAAGCCCAACTACTGTACGTGAGGTAGAAAGGTACAATACTAACTCCAACCGCATGACAAACAGACGTCAAATGTTCATGAACCGGATGCCATCTGAAGAAAGTCGCCGCTCTCAAAAATCACAACATGCAATAAGAAGGACACCTACCTGTTTCTACTGCAGCGAACCAGGTCACTCTCCAAGAAATTGCCAAGAATTCTTCACAAGAGAGCAGCGGCTCGAAGTAATGAAAACTCGGAAATTATGCCTCAATTGCGGATCCAGCGATCACATATCGACTCAGTGTAAAGGTGGAACATGCCGTTTGTGTCATGATGCTGGACACCACACTTCAATATGCAGGACAATCCAGCTTTCATTACAACAAGATTCCAGTTCGCGAAATGAAACACCGAAAACAAGAACGAAAACACAAACACCAAAGAAACGAACTGCTGGAATCCATACGCCATTCTCCGACGAGAACAAATCCAATGGAACAGTTGCCGACACAATAGCGTTTACAGAAAAACAGACGCATCAGCAGAATGTTCAAGTTCTAGTTGGACAAGCTTTAGTCCTGAACCCCAAGACTCGGGCTTTGGAACCCGTACACGTCATGCTCGACACAGAGGCGGATAGATCATTCGTTAGCAACAAGCTCGCAGATCGTCTCCAACTGAAAAATGTTGGCACAGCCCAGCTGACGATCAACACATTTGCCTCAAAGCGGCCAATACAGAAAACCTGCAGTATCACCACCATACAGATTTGGGATGCTAAGGGGTCTCCGCATTCATTCACAGTAACTCGTATCGACGCCATTACCGAACCCCTCGTGAGGACACGTCTCAACGATGAGGACAAACAATTTCTGTCTAAGAAAAACATTCATCTATCCATCAGTCCTGCGATAGAAAACGTTCAACCAGACATTCTTCTGGGATGCTCAGAACTTTTCACAATGCTGAATAACGGCCTAGGAGATCCGTCCCGTCCCGTCATCCCATTAGCTGGCGTCTGGTGGAGCGGGATGCCCTCTCAACCAATACACTGCTGTAGGTGCCATAGGAGCTCGTGCGGCCTGAACGATACGCTTCCAATCAAAACGGTTTGGAGCAACAAGTTTAGCGTTAAGGACACTGCACCGTTGAGTCTTCAGATCCTCCTCTATATGTTTGAGCCATGTCTTCTTCGGGGCCGTTCGTTGAATTCTTCACGATGGTGAGCGCTTACGCCACAGCATACTGTACGGGAGACGGGACGGGTCCATCCTCCATACATGTCCGAACCATCGCAGTCTTCTTGTCTGCAGCTGTTCTCCGACCGTCGGTTGATTCATGCAGCTCTTCCGTATATCGTCGTTGCAAACATGATCACGAATCGTAATTCCAAGAATC
The DNA here is from genome assembly GCA_029168955.1 of Aplectana chamaeleonis. Classification (NCBI taxonomy): domain Eukaryota; kingdom Metazoa; phylum Nematoda; class Chromadorea; order Rhabditida; family Cosmocercidae; genus Aplectana; species Aplectana chamaeleonis. Next base: position 97,528 of record JAPDOI010000981.1, on the reverse strand, counting down.
TGGCGCAAACATCGCATCTGGAAGACTTCTAGCTTGACGAGGTCTGACTTTAGCAGAGTCCAGGTTTCCGAGCCGTATAGTAGTACGGGTATTATCAGCGCTCGGAACATTCTCACTTTAGTCTTCAGTGAAATGTTGTTTTTCTTCCACAAACACCAGCCAAGCGACGCGAACACACTACACGCCTGCCCGATTCTGCTGCACACCTCTGCCGTAGCCGCAACTTTTCGCTCCTGCACTACTGACCCAAGGTATTTGAATTCCTTGACCTGCTGAAGCTCTACTCCTCCAAACTGAACAGATGCAGGCGACCCATCGGATGTCATGACCTTGGTCTTCTCCTGGTTGATTCTTAAGCCGTAGGAGCTTGCAATCAGTGCCATGTCGCTTATCAAGGACGTTGCCTCCGCATCAGTATCCGTGAACACTGCGCTGTCATCCGCGAACATCAAATCTGTGACGTACTCATTACTTCCGTATTGAACGCCTCTTCTGTTCTCGAAGACCTTCCTCATAATAGCGTCCACAGCATTACTAAAGAGCAGAGGCGAGACCACATCGCCTTGGCGAACTCCAGCGGTAACGGCAAACTCCTCGGACAACTGATCCCCAACGCGTACGGAACTGGTAGACCCTTCGTACGTTTCCGGGAGGAGCTTCACTATCTTCCTCGGTATGTGCTCGCTTTCAAGTGCTCTCCAGAGCGCCGGCCAGTGAATACAATCGAACGCAGATTTGAAGTCTAGAAATGTGATAACGACACGCTTCCCAGAGCGAATTCTCTCTTCCATTAGCTGTCGAAGTGCGAAGATCTGATCACTGCAGCTTCTTCCTGGCCGGAACCCCGCCTGTTCTTCACGACTGGTTTGCTCACGATGACGCTGAAGTCTGTTCTGAATAACCCTCATGAAGACTTTGCCAACGATAGAGAACTGACTGATCCCTCGGCAATTTTTGCAGTCCCTAGCATCACCCTTCTTGTGTATGGGCACGATTGTTGCACGTTTCCAGGTAGCTGGTATTTTCTCAGACTGCCAGATAAGAGTAATCAGCCGATGAAGTTGGCGCAGCAAGACGTCTCTGCCAGCCTTGATGGCTTCCGCAGTGATTTTGTCCACTCCTGACGCTCTGGCGTTTTTCAGTGACTAGGAGATCAACAAACGCTTCCGTCAGGACTGAAATTAATTCCTTCGAAGCTCGGATACTTAGTATCTGGAAAAAGTGATACAGAACAATCCAGAACGAAAGAAACTTCGGATCACATGGCAAACCAACTACACTCGGATAGCTCTTTCGAGCAAACGTGGGAAACCTTCTGCGAATTCGAAGGATCAGGAGTCTACGAATTTAGCGGTCCGAAATCCAAAGAGCGGAAACAAACAAATGCAGCCGTTCTCAGAGCCTTCGAGGAAACTATCGAGAAAAAAAAACGGATATTATGTGAGGCTACCATGGAAAAGCAACTGCGCTCCGCTTCCGAATACCAAAACAATAGCCTTCCAACGACTGAAATCGAACCTGTCTCATCTCAAGAAAAACTCAGCTATCCTGCAGCAGTACCATGACACTGTTATGAATCAACTGCAACTATGAATCACTGAAGAAGTAAAAGAAGATTCCCCACCCACCAAAGGACAAGTCGTGCACTATTTACCACATCACGCCATCCTAACCCCACACAAGGATACCACTAAAATACGAGTGGTCTTCGACGCCTCAGCGCACATGAAGGGTTTTCCATCGCTGAATGAAGTTCTCCATCAAGGTCCAGTCCTACTTCCGAAGATTTGCGAGATTTTACTACGCTTCCGAATCGGAGATACAGCGATCACAAGTGACGTTGAGAAAGCTTTTCTTCAAGTAAGCCTACACTCAGAAGATCGGAACGCTACAAGATTCCTGTGGATTCGAAACATTCATCAACCAATTACCCAAGAGAACATTACCACATTCCGATTTACACGAGTAACGTTCGGACTTAACTGCTCACTATTTCTCCTTGCGGGAACAATAACGCATCACTCGAGAACGCAAGTGGGCAAGCAAAAAATCGCTAAGGAAATAGAAGAGAACACATACGTCGATAATGTCATCATAACAACGCCTTCTACTGAAGAGAGACTCAATTTCTACAAGGAATCGAAGAACATATTCAGAAACCTCAACATGAACTTGAGACAATTCCAATCCAACGACAAAGACCTGAAAGCAAAAATATCCGAAGAGGACACAGACCACAACAAAAACGTGAAGGTACTCGGAATCACATGGAAGACTGAGACCGATGACATTGTGATTTCGTGCAATTTTCCTGAAAAGACACTCACCACCAAGCGAACCGTGTCAGAACAAGTGGCTGGTATCTACGATCCTTTCGGATGGCTTACTCCACTTACCCTCACTGGAAAACGTTTCCTTCAACAGCTATGGAAATTTGACTACGAATGGGACACAACGCTTTCGGCTGACCATCAAAAGCAATGGAAAGAAATAACAACGGCTACCAATATCTTCCATTATGTGATGCCAAGAAAAGTGGCTCAAATTGGCAACAAATCTCGACTCGTACTGTTCTCAGATGCCAGCACAGAAGCCTTGGCATCATGTGCATACCTCGTGTCGAACAACGAAGCAAACCTGCTCATGGGAAAATCCAAACTGCCTTCTATGAAAAAAAGCCCATCAATCCTGAAACTTGAACTGAACGCATTGACGATGGCAGTTCGACTAGCGCACATGACTTTCGACGCCATACAACACCGCACAATGATAACCGATGTGTTAATCCTTTCGGATTCAGAGATTGCGCTCAAGTCGATTACATCTCACCCTTCCGACCAAAAAGCAGGGGTGCTTGTGAAAAACAGAGTACGAGAAATACAGAAATAGCAATTAGCAACAACAACTCGTCTTGGCTACGTGAACACTTCCATCAACCTAGCAGACATTGCTACACGAGGAATCAGCAAAGAAGATTTCAACAATCACATCTGGCGGAAAGAACCATCCTTCATCAGAACCCCTATCGAACAATGGCCTAGGCCTTCCTTCCGAAGTCAAAGATCCTCAACTGTACCTCCCAGAATTCATTTCTCACGAGTTCTGGAGCCAATTTTTTCGGTTGCGGGTCAGCATAAACCGGCGCTGCTGATCCGTTGTCTACTCATCCGTGCCGGAATCGAAGCAAACCCTGGACCCCCTCGCCGGTTTCGATGGCCCTGCACCCAGTGTGGGACCTCAGCCGCTGCAGGGAGCGTTCAATGTAGCAAATGCAGGAAATGGACTCATGTGAAGAAATGCTCTGGTCTCAAGTCCTTCAAGGATGCGGACAGCTCATACGTGTGCCCTAACTGCGTCTCCGTACCGACATATCAACCTCTGCGCTCAAGTCCCGACTCTCTAAAGATGATCCAGTGGAATATAAATGGTTTTCGCAACAAATCAGCGGAACTAGAAGCTCTCGCACACCGCATGGGAGCTGACATTGTGGGACTTCAAGAGACTAAACTGGATCCCAATCAAGGACCACCGGTGGTTCGAGGCTAAACATGCCTGAGAAATGACCGAACGAGTTCCGGAGGAGGTGTGGCCTTTCTGGTCAGAAACAACTTACAGTGCAGTGTGATCACTCCAGGAACCAGAGATGGTACGACGGAATGCATCTCCTTAGCTGTGGAAACGAAGGCTGGATCTGTGCACATTCACAATCTCTACTCTCCGCCTAGGTCCTCATGCCCACCCGCATACGAGCTGTCTATCGCCCAATTCCTGACTTGCGGGAAACCCACAGTCGTCATGGGGAATCTCAATGCGCACAGTCCTCTACGGTCAGAGGGTGAAGAGGACCAACGTGGACAGGACCTCGAGGAGGAGATAGCGCAGTCGAATTTTGTGATTCTCAATGATGCCCATCACCCTACTAGGAAGCCGACGTATGGAAGACCCTCGTCACCGGACCTCTCGCTGTGCTCACAGGACCTAGCATCGTCAGCAGTTTGGGACACTGTTAACACAGGCGCAAGCGACCATCTTCCTATCCTGATGGAGTTCAGAAGCGAGGCCCTTATATCTTCGTCACCGAGGAACACTTTCGTGAACTTCAAAAAGGCGGATTGGCCCAAATTTCTGTCAGTGCTGGAACAACAATCGGCGGATTTTGACTTCCGGGCCACTCCACTGGAAATGGATCGATTTCTCGCATCGGCCGTAAGGACAGCAACGTCACAAGCTATCCCTAAGGGCAGACGTAAGGCTTTTATGCCGGGACTGTCGGACACCGCTAAGGACCTCATATGTGAGAGAGACTCGATCAGAAGAACGGACCCGACCAGCACCAGAATCCCTGAGCTGAACAGAGAAATCGCTGATGAAGTGAGGAAGGACCGACAGCAGACATGGAGAACTTTCGTGGAAGGCATTGATCATCGTACAAACTCTTCGAAGCTATGGGCAACCATGAAGGCTCTGGATGGCCGTTCAGTGAAACCCAATCCCATCCAAATTTTGCATAGGGGCAAACCGTTGAAAAACAAGAATGCGGCCAACCTTTTATGCAAACAGTTCAGTTCGCCATGCCCTCATAAAAGCATGAAGTCGTCACGAAGGACCTTCCGATGGATCAAAAACTTTCCGAGAGAAGACGTTCCCATCATTTCGACAGCCCTCATCGACGCCGCCTTGAAGAAATGCAAGCCGTCTAAAGCGTTGGATACAAGTGGTGTGGCCCCTGTAATGCTCAAGCATTCAGGACCAATTTTCGGGAGTGCCTTAGAGCCCTTTTCAACAGAACCCTGTCAACTGGACTGATCCCGGCGTCGTGGAAGGAGGCGAGAATTTTCCCACTCCTGAAGCCTGGTAAACCTGCAGAAGATCTGAACAGCTACAGGCCCATTTCGATCATTTCATCTATGGCACGCACTTTTGAAAGAACCATTCTTCCTACACTGGAGACGCACCTGCAAATCCCTGGATGGCAGAATGGTTTTCGGAAAGGTTTCTCCACAACCTCAGCGTTGGTCGAATTGACCGGATTCATCACGGATGGGTTAAATGAGAAGAGACCGCCTAGCCGCTCAATTATGGTTGCACTCGACTTGAAGAAAGCATATGACACTGTGGTTATATCCATCCTTTGTCAAAAGCTTGCCGAGTCATCCCTACCGAGAGGTTTAGCCCGATGGATTTCTAGCTACCTGAAAGGCAGAACAATACGGACAGAGTTTAGAGGCCAGATGTCGAAAGTAAGATTGGTGCGCTCCGGGGTACCGCAAGGTGCAGTTCTATCTCCGCTCCTGTTCTCATTCTACATAGCAGATCTCCCGGCACCCCCTCCAAAAACACGTCTAGTCGGATATGCGGATGACCTAACACTGGTGGCGTCACATCCAGATATTGAAACTTGCGAAAAGCGTCTGAACGGATATCTCCCGAAGCTAACAAAGGCTCTGGAAGATCTACATCTTCAACTGTCGTTGCAGAAGACCACTGTCTCTCTTCTAACAACACATTCTGCTCAAGCGAGATATGTACCGAAAGTGTTCATAAATGGGATGCAGATCACACACGAAAGAAATCCGACAATTCTCGGCTACCATTTCGACACTATGATGACGGGTCGACTACATGCGGAAGATGTTCGCAAGAAGACGGCTAAAAGAGCGAATCTCTTGAAAGCGTTGGCAGGAAGAAACTGGGGACAAAGCAAAGAGCTGCTCACACTGACCTACCGCGCCACCGGACAATCCGTGATGTCCTACGCTGCTCCAGCCTGGAGCCCGCTCATTGCGTCGACTCATTGGGATCGGTTACAAGCGTGTCAAAATGCAGCCTTGAGGACCGCGACGGGAAGCCTGGCGATGGCTGGCACTACCCACCTCAGCAATGAGACGGGAATCATGCCAGTCAAAGCTCATAACGAGATGTTGACGCTTCAATATCGAACGGTTGCGGCACTTGATCCAGAACATCCCTCACACGACATGATGAAGAAATCGGAACCACCAAGACAGATCAGAAAGCATGTCAGAACGATCAAGCCAATATTGGTCAGGCCAGGAAACGCGGAAAGCATTCGCAAAGAAGTGCACAAAGAGTTCGTTAAGGAGTTCCTGGTTACTATGAACTCCCCCTTGCTAAGTGGACCGCCGCCGAAGATTGCTAAGGAGGAGGAGACTTTGCCAAGACCAAGTCGGGCAGCGCTATCTCAGCTCCGAAGCGGTTTCTATTCGAAGTCGCAATGGTACCTACATAAGATAGGAGCAGCAGATAATCCACTTTGTCCAGACTGCGGGCTTGAGGAACACACAGTACCTCACATGTTCTCTTGCTCTGGAAGGCCAACGCACCTCACAATAGAAGATCTCTGGCTCAAACCAGTGGAAGTAGCCCATTTAATGTCACTTTAATTATGCAGTACTGTATTTGAAAAGTAAAAAAAAAGAAAAACGAATAAAAAAATAAAAAAAAAGAAAAGAAAAAATATATATATAAAAAAAATTCTAAAAAAAGATTGAATAAAAAAAATCAAAAAAAAAGAGGGTGGAAAAACGCCCCACTCAGGGATCCTCCAAAGAAGAGGATCCCAGCAATGTTGGTTCGATGACGTCGTCAATATGCCGGAAATTGGATCCAGGATCAGTGTGTATGGTGGATGATGGGCAACAACAACAACAACAACAACAACAATGGCCTAAGGAATGCCGCTTATGCACCCTACCATCTGATTCTCCAGAGCAAGAAGTATTCACACTTGACGGCAGCAACAAGCACAAACCCGTCTGAACTACTCGACTGGAGATGACATAACAAACTCCTACCCACTCAAAGGATAATAGCATATGTTCTGCGCTTCATACACAAATTAGTCTCGAGGTCAAACGACATGCTCCGGAAACGCGTCGAACGAACTATTCCTGAGCTCCAATCAATGGAAGCACACCCATACATAACTGCTACAGAACTAGAGATGGCACTGCAAGTTTTACTCCGGAACCATCAACAAGTTCACCTTCCACTGTCGAAACAAAGGATCCTGAAACAACTGAAACTCCGAAAAGATGATCACGGAATTCTGCGATGTCAAGGACGACTAGGAAACTCGAACCTTCCATTCGATAGCCAACAGCCCTATATTATTGCGTCAAAATCCAGTCTTGCTCACGCAATCGTAAAACATACACACACACCTCTACACTGTGGAACAGCACAAACAATGTCAAACGTGAGGAAAAGATTTTGGATTCCAAAGCTAAGGCAAATGGTTCGAAGTGTTATCAGTCGCTGCTTACCCTGTCAAAAGATGAACAACCTTCCATTCAAGTACCCAGAAATGGATGATCTTCCTGAAAGGAGAGTACGAAGAACGCGACCGTTTGAAAACATTGGAATTGATTACTTTGGACCAATTTCTGCAAAGCGTAACAACGACACAACAAAAGTGTACGGAATAATAATCACATGTACCTCAACAAGACTGCTTCATCTCGAGCTCGTACCGGATATGACCACAAATCATCTACTGCTGGCACTACGCCGATTTTTTGCGAGACGAGGACTACCGGCTACCATCACATCAGACAACGCACCAAATTTCATGCTTGGAGAAGAAATTCTTCGTGATGCAGTGCTTCCGGCAGTCAATGACATTTCGTTCGCTCAATTCATATCCACGAAAAGAATTGTTTGGAAAACAATTACTCCGTACGCTCCCTGGCAGGGCGCTTTCTACGAACGGCTCATTAAATCCGTCAAACACAGCCTCTACAAAGTGTTACAAAGAACTGTTCCAACACAGGAAACAATTGAAACACTGCTTGTGGAAATCGAAGGCAGCCTAAACAACCGACCTCTCACCTACCAGGAGGAAAAATGGGAAGAAACCCCAGCGCTACGTCCAATCGACTTCATTCAACATGACATGGTTATTTCTTACCCATTCGAGAACATCGGAAACAACGAGGACGACGACTCAACATACCTACCGCCTGAACAAGCGGCTTTGCTTCGAACAAGTAAACAAGCAGAAGAAGCTCTTAAAACAAGCCATCATCTGACAGAACGATTCTGGAACGATTGCTCACGCCACTACCTAACAAGCCTGCGAGAATCACACAAATTGCAGATCAACAATAAACGCAGCTCCAGCAAATACCCAACAGTTGGAAATGTAGTCCTCATAATGGAAGCGGTGATGCCTCGAAACATGTGGAGAATTGGAAGAATCATCAAGCTTCTCTACTCACACAACGACGTTATCCGCGAAGCAGAACTAACGATGCCCAACTGGCGAAAAATTCATCGACCTGTGAATCTCCTCATCCCACTGGAGCTAGCAGATTCGAACACACAGGAACCAGAAGAAAACGATCTTCCGCGACATTTGTCCCAGAGAACAGAGATCGCTCACGGAAATGTTGACCAACTAGCAGAGCCACGGTACAATATCCGCTCTCGCACCCGACCGAACAAAAATACAACAGATAAGCAAATAGTCCCACAAACATCCACCCTGCAATCACACGAATATCCACCCATCAACGCCTGCCCCGAAGGTGGAATGAATTCCACTGAACACTCGGCACTCACCATCATCCCACCTCAATTCACTCGACACTCTGTTCAGTCGACGCCCTCCACGCCTCCACCCATCCCACTCCCTCAACCCATCCTACCATTCCTCATCGACACTTCCTCTTCAACCCACTCCTGCATCACAACTGCGGCTTCCGTCACTCTGGGCCGCGGAATATAGTGCGTCTACACCGCACCATGAAAACAGCCTACTTAAAGTGAAGAAGTTCGACTGCATGATCTCATGAAAAATGATCTCATTTGTTTACAGCCACAGTCACGGCTATATAAGTGAATAGTTTGGTTGAGTAAAGTTACTTCTGACCTAACCGCGTGGCAGCACATACGAACCACCTTAGGTCAGTAATGCAGACTCAAAATTTGGAATACCAAAAGCTAATTGGTAACGATTGCACGCTGGGGGGGGGCACATCAGAGCTGACAGATCGGCTGAGTCCCACTCGCTCGATACACAGCAAAACGTGGCAGACGGGTGAGAAAAGTACGCTTGGCGAGCCACAAGACCGATATTGATCATTTGCATGCAAACCTGGCCTATGGAAATACATCACCTGCGTCAGGATGCGTTTCGGAGTCATATGTTGTGCACGGTTATCGCCCAGGTCAAAACAGAATGGAGCCAGACGGACTCGGACGCTTTTCCGGTCAAATGTGACGAGTGCCTGGGATTTCACGCTCTGATCGATGTCTTAGTCTAAACAACGACAAACGCTGTAAAGTTTTCGTTTATATTTTCGCCGATAAGTGGTGTAAGACATCTTTCATAATCCTCACCACAAGCGAACAACGCGCGGGAAGCGCGGTGGACTATGAAAGTTCTCCCCGCTCGGCCCGCGCGGGACGCGTGTGCAACCCATCCAACACCGCCAAAGCGGCACCGCCCAAACCGCCATGACGGTTTCATCATTTCAATCAATATTTTCGCTTCTCAATTTGAAGCCACTCCAACATAAGTGATTCTGGGACAATCCTACGCTACAGTATACGCAAATGCAAGTCAGGAATTCTGGGTCACGTCTTAATTAAGACCCAGTTTTAGCCCATACCGCCATGGGGGTGCAGCCAGAGATTTCATAGTTGCTTCCCACCCTTCCCGAGCGGTGAGGAGTTTCATAGTCCACCGCTCGTCCCGCGCTTGCGGAGAGGACTATGAAAGTTGCCTAACATAATGGTGCCGAGATGTCGTACGTTCATGCCGTGGCAGTGTGGAGGAAAGAAGACCACCTCCGTGCAAACCGACCATTCCCTCCGCGGAGAGGGTTTTTGTCATGGGAGAGGTGCTGGCTGGCCGCAGCTCTCCTGAAAATCCTACTACAAAGAGTCGGCGTCGAGAGGAACAGAGGACCCGCTCAGAAGAAGAAGTACCCATGTGCCACATGCGACAGATGTGACTTGGAATGGAACCAGCGTCCAATGTTTTGGATGCCAACGGCGGGTGCACTTCTCTTGTTCGGGTCTCAGTTCTGTGAGGCACCACGATTCTTCCTTTCGTTGTGTTGTGTGCTCCGCCTCCAGTAACTCCAATTCCTCATCTACCAACCGCCCCCTCTCTATTGTAAATATCAATCTCAACGGCCTTCGCGCCAAGCTTTTTGAATTATCTCTCTTTGCCCGTACTCATCACCCGGATGTTATCATGGTTCAGGAAACCAAACTCTCCCCCTCTGCTACCTCTCGGCATCCAAACATCCCGGGCTACACTGCTTATCATACTCCTAGGTCATCTCAAGGAGGCGGAGTCTCTACTTTTATTCTATCCTCCCTTCCCTCTCACTTAATACCAAATACTCCAGAGGATGGCACTCTCGAGTACATCCCCATCCATATTCCTCTAGAAACACCACTTTCTCTTTTTTAAAAATGTATATCCCTCCTTCTACCTCTTGTCCCTCAACCTACAACCCTAGCCCTCTACTCATGCAGCTGTATAACTGCTCTCCATCTCCCTCAATTGTCTTTGCGGGTGACTTCAATGCGCACACGTTCTGCTCGTCGCTTGATTCTGCTGCTAGAGGAAGTGAAGTCGAAGAATGGGAAGAGGAGTGCGACCTAGTCATTCTAAACGATGATCAGCCCACTCGTCTCCCTGCCAACGGCCGATCTTCTAGCCCAGACATCTCCCTCGTCTCTTCTAATCTCTCTAATGCTTGCTCTTGGTCAACATCCACAACTTTTCCCAATGATCACATTCCTGTCTTTGGCGATATTGATCTCTCTAACTCTCTTGCTCCCTATACAGGTGTTCGTCATCATTCGTATCTTAATTTAGGCCTTGCAGACTGGAGCCTGTTCAGGGAGGTTGCACTCCGCCAACCCGCCGAATATCGGTGGAATGGCAATGTACACCAGAAGGAGCGCCACCTCTCTGATTCCATCCGGAAGGCGATGGAAGCTGCGATCCCTGAAGGTCGTGTCAAGACCTTCTTTCCCAATGTCACCAGGGAGACACTGCAGAAGATAATAACAAGGGACGCGAAGAGAGTTGCAGATCACCTTGACCCAGACATCGCTGAGCTGGATAACGAGATCAGGAGGGACCTTGACAGACACAAGAAGGTAACTTGGGAAAAGTTCACTGAGAAGATGAACTTCAGAAATGATGCAGCAGCAACGTGGAAGGCGTTGAGATGAATCATCGGGAAGTTCACCTCCGCCAACAATTCCACGATTGAATTCGAAGGTGGAGTCTTCAAGTCAGGGAAAGAGGCTGCAATTGCTCTTGGGAAGCATTTTTTTATCACTAGAAGCAAGAGAGAAGCAGAACAGAATAACTGTGCGGGAACTCTGTAAATTGCCTCTCATGGCTGAAGATGAAGCAGTCACGCCCGCTCAGGTCGAGAAGGTGATCAATGATAAGAGTAACTCGAAGGCAGTAGGGCCAGATGGTTTGAGCCCAGCAGTCCTTAAGAGACTGCCCAATGAACTTCTGCCCCTTCTCGCTGACGTCATTAATACTTTGTTTTGCACATGTACATTACCCCCAAATTGGAAAGTCGCTCGTGTAATTCCACTGCCGAAGCCGGGAAAGTCACCATCCACGGCTAATGGGTACCGGCGGATCAGTCTTCTCTCACCCATCGCCAAAATTGCCGAAAAACTGGTTGTAGAGGAGCTTGCCGAGCATAACGGCCAACAGCAGCACCAACATGGTTTCCGTAAATTACATTCCACCACTACGGCCTTGTTGGAAATTGTGAGCTATGTTCTGGACGGCTTCAATGCCCAGAAACCCCAACGTACTGTTGGTGTGGCCCCGACTTAATCAAAGCATCTGACACTGTCAATCTAGGCATAGTATCAGAGAGCCTGTTGAAGTCTACCATTAAGCTCTGGCAGAAGCGGTGGATAACCGCCTTCACTAAAGGACGTTGGGCAAACGTGCTATTCCAGGGACATGTCTCTAAGAGCATCCCCATAGCCATATCACTATTCTGTGCCGGGATCGCGACATGAATGTAGCCGCCAGTAAGACCAATGACTACTTGATCGAGTTGAAATGTTTTCTCGACAGCAGAGTGCTCACGGTCTCTGCCTCTAAATCATCCGTTACCGTCTTTTCCACTGATAATGCGGAGCACAGTGCCCATCCTATGGTGAAATGGGACGAAACTCAATTGCCGGCCGCCCGATTCCCCAAGCTACTCGGACTCGTGTTGGATCCCTCGTTGAAGTTTCGTAAGAACACTGAGCAGAAGCAAGCTACAGTGAAAACAAGACTCAACGTCCTGCGTGCTCTCGGTGGAACGTCCTGGGGATGCAATAAAAGAAACGATTTTGACCACGTATAAGGCTATTGTGTAACCCACCTTGGAGTATGCTGCGCCAGTCCGGCAGCACATCGTGTCGGACTCATCTTGGTCCAAGCTGCAACGCGTCCTGAATTGTGCTCTGCGAATCGCGACGGGCTGTCCCAGAAGCTCTACAATTGAGCACTTACACGCCGAAGCTCGCATATTGCCAGTTAGAGACCACATCCGACTCCAGGCGCAACAAATGTTCATTAACATCGTTAAGGAGCCAAGTCACCCGTCGCGAAGAGTATTAAACCAAGTAAGAGAGAAATGTATCAGAAAGCCGTTCGCCGATGCTCCCTCGAAAGTAAATGTGCAGAGATGGACTGCAGCACAACAAGAACGCCTCCGTCTCTTGCGCGCGGAGCATATCCGATTCGTGAAGGAGCACTTGAACACAGTTGCCATAAACTAAATTTTGGGAGACTCACCTCCAAAGGTCAGCGAGACCGAGATGGAGCTTGGCAGGCATGCAAGGTGCACCCTTGCCTCGTTACGCTGTGGACACTCCCCAATGTTGATGTCATATCTGCATAAGATCGATACCAGCAAGCCTGAAGAGTGCCCGGATTGCGGTGGCCGAGGGCATACTACTGCACACCTGTTCAATTGCCCGAAGAGACCGACTAAATTGACAACCATGGATTTGTGGATGAACCCAACGCTAGTGGCCGAGTTTCTGAACCTATGACGAGAACCCTCTCTGCGGCTGCAAAGAAGAAGAACATACTGCGACTCTATACAAGTATCGATCGCACTACACCAAGTAACAAAAATTATGGCATAGCATTTCACAGGGGCGGGACATAAATGACGCTGCACTCCATTGCATATGTTAGAATCCTGTGCAGTCCACCAGGAAACACCTAAGTTTGATTACCATCATAGCTACAATCATAGCTGTACCTCAAGCCTAGTTTTGACTGCATCGCTGCTGTTTTTCATCGCAGCGATTTTGCATCCGCTGCTGCAGCGGCAGCGATTCTGTTCGTAGTGCATAGGCCCACTGATGATAGAAGAAAATCAATCAATCAGTGAAATTAATGGCTGGTATTCATCAATAACGCGTTTCGACTCGAAAACACTGATCTTGTCATGTGAAAGGGTCAACGTTCATTAGACGAAACGTGTCATTCGCTGGCAGTCGCTCCATCGCTGTCGTTTTGGCTGCGATGGAGCGATGGTCAGCGACCATTGAGAATCGCTCTCCGAGCAGCGATGCAGTAAAACATAGGATTTCGTCGTCGCGACCCAGCGATGTGGGACGTTTGCCACGAAGCGATCACAATTGGAGCGGCTTTCCATTACGCGCGATGAAAAAGGAACAGTTTTCCCTCGCATGGCCGCAGCGACCACCTGCAGTCAAAACTAGGCTTCAGCAATGCTTCGTAGTCGTCGACAAACACTTCTTCAAGGATAACTCCTTTGGTAAAGCAGCGGGTGGCCGTGGCAAGGTGACCAAGCCGTGATAAGGGCGGGAGAAGACTGGGAGGGCGGTGGCCTGTGATTGGCAGTCACACAGGCTACACATGGGAGAAGAAGATAAAACTGTCAGGCCCCCTCGCAAAGTCGGCCGAAGGCCGGACGGTGCCATCCCATCCCGTCCCTAGTGATCCAGCGTCGTCCTACTAAAGCGCACTGCGGACGGCGTAGTCCAGCCTCGGTAAACATACGTAACGACCGGGACGGCCATGGACGGGACAGGAGGGATGAGTCCGGACACGTAGGGGGGGGGTTCGACCTGAGTGAGCGACGCATTGCATATGTATCGACCGGGGTGGCTGAATATGACGGGGATCTCAGAGACGACAGAGTGTGGGCTGCCACTAGCTTGCTTGAGCACCAATCACACCTCTTCGCTCCTCCCCATTTTTTCCGCTCTTTCTGCCGCTCGGTCACCTTAAAACACCACGGACAAAAAGTAGGTTACGCTAAATGGTGAAGAGAAGGATTGCACCCCACATTTCATACGAGAATCCCACTACAGGCATAACAATTGATTGGTGAAAGTCAAAATAAGCAAATGAATAAACAATCAGCCATATTATTCGAAATATTGCTCACCGTTTCCTATCGACCTTCCCCGAGGCGACTCGGTCAATCTGAAGACGTGCAGCGAACAGTAACGACGCATCTCGATTATGCTCCGGCTCACAATGACAAATTGTGAAGTCGGCTGAAATATACTCATTCTAAGAACGAAGACAAAATTTTCTGAGAAATCTTAATTCAGATATGTAGCTGCCGAGATGTCGTACGTTCGCGCCGTGGCAGTGTGGAGGAAAGAAGATCGCCTCCGTGCAAACCGACGTCATCCCCTCCACAAAGAGGGTTTTTGTCATGGGAGAGGTGCTGGCCGGCCGCAGCTCTCCTTCGGATTCTTCTGCAAAGGGCCGGCGTGGAGAGAAATCCTGGACCCGCTCAGAAGTATCTATGCGCCACGTGCGGAGAGGATGCTCGTTTCCCTGTGCTATTCTTCGGACTGATCCATCGTTGTTCTCGTTTTATTGGTTTACAGTATCTTTGCTCTGAATATTCTGTTTGAGGTTGATAGTTTGTTTTCCTGTTTTCTCTTTTTTCTCCACACGAGTGTAAACTTGTGTAAATAAATAAATAAATATATATATATATATATGTTAACTGGAGACATACCAGCGTCCAGTGCTTCGGATGCCAAAGGTGGGTGCACTTCTCCTGTTCGGGTCTCAGTTCTGTGAGGCATCATAACTCATCTTTTCGTTGTGTATTATGCTCCTCACCTTCCAACCCAGATTCCTCTATCTCAAGTCGCCCCCTTTCAATTGTGCATATCAATCTAAACGGCCTTCGTGCCAAGCTTTCTGAACTCTCTCTCTTCGCACGTACTTACCATCCAGACGTGATCATGGTTCAAGAAACCAAGCTCTCGCCATCCCCTACCTATCCTCATCCCAATATCCCAGGCTATACTACTTACCATGCTCCAAGGTCATCTCTCGGCAGTGGAGTTTCTACTTTTGTTCTATCTTCACTTCCCTCACACCTCATTCCCAGCACCCCCACGGATGGTACTCTCGAGTACCTCCCAATCCATCTCCCCGTAAAAACACCCCTCTCTATTTTCAACATATACATTAAACCTATAACTTCATGCCCTCCATCCTACAATCCTATCCCATTTCTTATGCAGCTGAGCGACTGCTCCCTCTCATCCTCGGTTGTTTTCGCGGGTGATTTCAACGCTCACACCTTGTGCTCGTCTCTCGGTCCTGATGCTAGAGGAAATGACGTCGAAGAATGGGCAGATGAGTGCGACCTGGTCATCTTGAACGATGATCAGCCCACTCGTCTCCTGCCAACGGCCGACCTTCTAGCCCAGACATAACTCTTGTCTCGTCCAACCTTTCTAAATCCTGCTCATGGTCTACCTCAACCACTTTGTCAAGTGACCATGTTCCTGTCTTGATCCACATCGATCTATCCAATTCTCTCGCTCCGTTTTCTGGTGTTGTCCAACGTTCTTATCTTAATTTAGGCCGAGCAGACTGGCGCCTGTTCAGTGAAGTTGCGCTTCGCCTATCGGCAGATTACCCGTGGAATGGAAGCGTGCACCAGAAGGAGTGCCATTTATCTGACGCAATCAGCAAGGCCATGAATGCGCCTATTCCTATCGGTCGCGTCAAGACGTTCTATCCAAATGTCAACAGAGACATCCTCGACAAAATTAGAACGAGAGATACGAGGAGAGCGGTTAATCATCTGGACCCCGTGGTTGCTGAGCTTGACAGTGAGATCAAAAAGGATTTGGACAGACTTAAGAAAGAAGAGTGGGAGAAGTTCACCGGGCAGTTGGATTTTAAGACGGATAGTGCAGCTACTTGGAAGGTACTACGGAAGCTCTCGGATAAGAACTTGCCTGCTACCGTCTCCACCATCGAATTCGATTACGGCGTATTCAAATCAGGAAAGGAAGCCGCTTATGCGCTCGGGAGAAGTTTTTTCATCACCAGTGCTAAACGAGGTCCGCAGAATAGAGTGACTGTAAGAGAGCTGTGCCGCCTCCCGCTTATGAGCACGGCCGAAGCGTTTACTACGGCGCAAGTTGAGAAGATTATAAAGGAAATGCGGAACTCTAGAGCTATTGGTCCTGATGGGATGTGTCCTGCTGTCTTGAAGAAGATACCCACTGACCTACTACCGCTTCTCACTGATGTGATAAACTCCTCGTTCAGGTCGTGCACTATCCCGCAGAATTGGAAGACGGCAAACGTCGTACCGCTGCCCAAGCCTGGCAAGCCCCAAGCTTCAGTCAAGGGATATCGGCCCATTAGCTTGTTGTCTTCTTTTGCTAAAGTAGCTGAAAAGCTGATCGTCAAGGACCTGGCTGAGCATAACGAGAGACAGGTGTTTCAGCATGGATTCAGAAAAATGCATTCCACCACGACAGCTTTGTTAGAAATCACGAGCTATGCAACTGATGGTTTCAACGCCTATAAGCCGGAAAGAACTGTAGCAGTTGCCTTGGATCTCACTAAGGCTTTCGACACAGTGAATCTTGGTATCTTATCAAACAACTTACTGGAGTCATCAATCCCGCCATGGCAAAAGCGCTGGATAGCTGCATTCACTAAGGGAAGACGGGCTAGAGTGATGTTCCAGAACCATGTCTCAAACAGCATTCCGATTGCAGCTGGAGTCCCACAGGGCGGCGTATTGTCGCCTGCTCTCTTCAGTCTGTACCTCGAAGATATGCCCGCCCCTCCCCAGGATATCAAGGTGGTCGCTTACGCTGACGATATGACTGTCTTGTGTCGTGATCGGGACATAAATGTGACCGCCGCTAAGATTAACGGGTACTTGACCACACTGAAAAGCTTCTTCGACCGCAAAATGCTGAAGATTTCTGCGTCAAAGTCATCGGTATCCCTACTCACAACGGACCCATCTGAACACAGCGCACATCCGTATGTCGTATGGAATGGAGATCGTTTGCCTGCGGCCCGCTTCCCAAAACTTCTCGGACTCGTGCTCGATCCATGGCTCAAGTTCCATAAGAACACGGAACAGAAGCAGGCTATCGTGAAAGCGAAGCTTAACGTGCTTAGAGCCCTGGGCGGAACTTCATGGGGTAGTAGCAAAGAAACCATTATTACAACGTATAAGGCGATTCTCCAGCCGGCACTAGAATACGCCGCACCAGTCTGGCAGCATCTAGTTTCGGAATCTTCTTGGACTAAGATGCAACGCATACAGAATGCAGCTCTTCGAATCGCCACCGGATGTGCAAGAAGTTCCCCAGTCGATCACTTGCATTCTGAGACCCGCTTATTACCAGTAAGGGAGCACTGTCAGCTCCAGGCCCAACAATTTTTCATCAACATTGTCAAACAACCAAATCACCCGTCTTGGAGAGTGCTAAACCCCGTCAGAGAGAGAGGCGTTAGAAAGCCATTCGCCGATGCTCCCAGCAAAGTCAATCTGCAGAGATGGCACGACTCACAGCAAGAACGACTCCGTCTGTTACGCGAGGAGCATACTCAGTTCGTACGGTGCCATCTGGAAAAGGCGGCCATTAATCCCATATTGGGGGTAGTGCCGCCCCAACTCTGCACATCCGAGGCTGAACTCGGAAGAAGGGTCAGGTGCACCCTGGCATCGCTGCGCTTTGGTCATTCTACCATGCTTATGTCCTACGTCAGCAAAATAGACAGCAGCAAATCAGATGTTTGCCCGGACTGTGGCTGCCTCGGCCATGATACTGCACACCTTTTCAAATGTCCGGAGAGACCCACCACGCTGACCGTAATGGACTTATGGACGAATCCGTTACTGGTTGCCCAGTTTCTCAACCTATGACAAAACCCTCAATGTGGCTGCAAAGAAGAAGAAGGAGAAGATATGTACGCTAGAAATGCTCTTTATCATCAGTTGTTTTCCCCTTTATCACTTTTTATTCTGTCAGCCGCAGGGTGCATTCTGTTAGTCGTACAGAGCGATGTTTGGCTTGAGATTTATGATTGCTCAGGAACGGTCATCCTGGCTCGCATTCGGCGCTTCATACGCTGTTGACGTCGCGTAAGGGCCTACTTGATTCTCATCTCAACAACACTTATGAGCATGTTTGCCTTTGAAACAGCATACGCGCTCAAGAACGATATCGATTTGATGCCCTAACTCGATTTCGAGCTGGCGGTACTGGAAGCTGACAAAAAACCGACGAAAATGGGGTGCAAATAAAGGAATTAGAGGTTGGTTTAGCATCGAAATGAATGTGGGCGCAGGGTTGCCAGAAAACTGGGTCCCGCGGGGCCACTGTGACGTCACAACGAAGTGTTTCACACACCCCAAACTGCACACCAACCCGGGGTTTCCCTTCCTTTCCAAAATCGGGAGGGTAACTGACACAGGGACTTCATAATTCACAAGAATTCGGACTCCAAAGTAATCTTATTTGGCAGACATCGGAACGCCTGAAATAGCGGCGGGTAGGTAATCTCGTAGAATCTGCACGCCGCACACATGCTCACTTGAAATAGCCAAGCCAGCCACAAAATGGTTGACATAGCGAAGCCAAAATACCCCGACGGTCTGTACTAGAACGCTAACATCGTTGGAAGCATCAACAATGAGCTCAGTTGACCGTATTGAAGCAATCAATTTAGATGAGTTTGCACTGAGAGCCGGAAACTGTAAAGTTGTCGAAGGCTGCAGGGTTTTCTGGCTCAATAAGGCTCAAATACAGTCACTTTAACTCGTTTTTAAATCTTTCAAAGACGTGAGCCTTCTACTCGGAGCCGCACGTCCCACTCGAGGTCGATGTCTCAACCACTTTTGCGAGTGAGTATGCTGCCTTATGACGCGATATCCTTCATCACATGTCCACTGTTTGACTTTGTATCGCTATTATAGCAAGAGAAAGACTGCATATTTATGACTATTTCTCCTCTAACACTGCTATAACAGCGGCCCTTAGGTTTGCAATCACAGCAAACCGGTACAGTCAGCACGGATACTTTGCGCTCCTTATTTTGCGCAGACGCAAACTCGGTGTGCTTATGTTATAGCATGCGTGCACCAAATCCGCCCAAACGCACAAAGAACACAATGTATCCGGGCGATCCCTGCCGAGTGCACATGCAAAAATAAACGGAAATGAGGATACCTGATGAAAGAAATAATTGCGATGAAGCATCTACTGCGTGTATCAGCTCTTCAAACGTCAGTATAAGTGTTTCTTCATGCTTTGCAGCATCGGCTACATTCACAGATGAAGAAGGGGGTGTGGCCTACAAAATTTTTGACATATATTGCTCATCCCAACCTGTTCAAAACCATTATAATGGGGCGAAAATGACCATCACTTTTCGTTTCAAGAATATTTCATGATATTTCAAGAAAACTGGTAGTGATATAGATATGGATACAGGGAAGTTCATACTCCAGACCGCTACGCCTCCTTCGGAGTTCGATCGCAGTGCAACGCGATAGTATGTACGGAGATGCGACCATTGCGTCGCTGCGCAATGCACAGCGACGAGACCGAGGTATCGAGCCGCTGAACAGCGCAATTCAAGCACTTTGTGAGGCGACTGTGTCCGAACGGGCTGCGACCTGATCGAGCGACGAGACCAGATCGGTGTGAATGGTTTCTGGTCGATCGCGTCGCAGAGCGATCACACTCTGACCAGTGGCTTTCTTCAAAGTCACCCTCCTCAGAGTAGCAGCGTACTCGCGCCATGCTTGCGGTCGAACTAAATGAACTGCAAAGTCCCCGCATCGTTTTCCACCAATAGGACCACTAACTACTTTCACTCGATGTGGAAGTCGGTCCCTGGACCAATGGCGGGCCATAAAACGTTCACAGGGCAAAAAAATGTTGACTCACTCTTTCTCGTTGAGCTTTTGCGACTTCTGTCTCAACGCTTAGCGTCCATTTATCAATGAATTCTCGTTTGTCAAGCATCATGGCAAGAAACTCATCCGCGATTTCGTCCAGATGCGACTCTGACCAATCGACCATTTCTGTGGTAAGCAATTCTGAGACCGAAGTTTATTTCAGCTAAACAGTACAAGGATGACTTCAGATAAGCTTGACTCCAACACTTCTCATTCAGAAAATTCGGACCTATTATAAAACTTTTATTACACACTCGGAACTGCGCGAACAATCAAGTTCCGCGCCTGAAAGCTATGGAAAAAATAGTAAAATGAACAACATGAAATATCTTTAAACAACATAACAATTACAAGGTAATGGTAACAAGGGGAATAAATCACCTAATCACACCTGAATCCTACAGAAAATATACATGTCGCCAGAACAGGAGCCAAGTAGGAATCAAAATTGACTGAGCTGAGGGACCTAGCCTCTACTTGGCAACTAGCACAATATTACAACAAACTATCTGTAAATCTAACCTATTGTTTAGGCGTGATTGTTGGTGGCAGTGGGAGCATTTCTTCATAGCCCACACGCATGCCAACTCCCTCAGGAATGTTCCTTTGTATATACTCCAGAAATGTGCTAGCTGTGCTGCCTGTGAGATTTAATACCTGAAGGAAAATCAATAAAGATGTCCCAAAGCAATAAGCATTCTTTGATCAATCGCAGACCTGCTATCATTTAACCAATCTAGGAACTCACTGTCCTTATGGGAAAGGAATTCCGGTCCGCAGGTGCGGACAACCGCCTCTGTATCACGCAGCTGAAAAGATATTCTCACTGGGACCACTGAGCTGCAAGCTGCAACAGCGGCTGTCTGCGATTGCGGACCGCAACCTCGTTTCGGTGAGTACAGTGTGTCCTGTTAATCACGGAACCATAACTCACCTCAAACTTGGTTATATGTGTACGGGTCTCATAATGCAGCTTGTACTTCTTGTGGACGAATTTCGACCGAAGTGCAGGCTGAATCCAATGTACATATGGGAGTACTTCAAAATGACCACGGGTCAGATTCAAATGGGAGCAAACACTCTAAAAATATTTACATCAGAAGCTTATTGAGCACTGAATTCAATGAGTGGATGGAACGATCGGTGACAGGACTACGAACCTCTAAAAACTTCGTGTACGATCTTAGCACTTCCTTATCATGCCCACGATACTCCAGTTCAATAGACCTAAAACTCGAAGGTGAATGAGCCAGCTATTGGAGTAGACAACCAATTAGGTTCGTATTTCCCACCTGAATAGCTTATCCGGCATGGGCTCCTCCAGTTTTAGAGCAGATGGCCCAGATGCTGCAGCCCTAACCTGACAATATAGGATTAAGGATGAGTTTCTGGAACGGTTAGGGAAACTTAGTTATTAGCCTATTTTACCATTCAGATAGAAAACGGAGCACATATTGTCTAGAACAAAGTCCCGCCCCTAACCTACAGGGGCCTGCCCCTAACCTACAGTACCCCTGTTCTTGGAGGGACAAACATGGATTGGTGGCGCACATGCAAACATGGCTTCTTATCATGCTTAATCGACCATGGATTCATAATCCATATCGGTCTCGCAAAGAAGAGGGCTACTGTAGACCGAAGGCAGACCCGTAGATTTTGACAGTTACTGGTTTGTAACGCAACGTAAATATTACGGCGAACTGTCAAAAAAATTTCTTCAGTATTTGGAAAAGCTAACTTTTAATCTGTTAAACTTAAATCTAGTCGAAAACACTTACTGTTCTGGCCGAATTTATTGACAGCTCTCGTACGGCACTCCGAACGCTACCAGATAATGAAGGAAGCATCTGAAATAGTTGCATCTTTACGATGGGGGAAAAATGAGTGCAATCATTTGCAAACCCACGAAATGAATTGAGAACCAGAAAAACTAGCTGGAGACAAAACGGCAGGGATATTTCATTAGACAAAGCAGGAGGGCACAGCCTATTGGAGGATCACAGCTTCAATAGCACCTTAAATTCCACTAACCTATAGTTAACGGCGATTGCGCTCCATCGCGAATTAGCGCGCGCGCTGGAGTTCGGGCGCGTTGTCACCACGGGTCAACATTTGACCTTTTATTTATGCATGAATATATTCCGAATGATATATTACGTCTGTTTCTAAGAGATATATAAATTCAATTAAAAAATTAGGCTTCGTAACACCACTACTGCTGAACAATTCAATTTTTTAAAATACGTAGAAAAGTCGTCCAAGACGTTATTCGCTCAGATATTCGATTTAAAAAAATGTGGAGGGTAAGGCGTCGAATTGACTCCCGGCGCTGAAAGGCGCGGCAGCATGCAATGGAGGGGAATCGATCGTGCGGCGCCGCATGATCGATATTCCTCGATTGCATGCTGCCGCGCCTTTCAGCGGCGGGAGTCTATTCGGCCCCTAACAGTATCACTCTACTGCTCAAAATCGCTAAGAAAACAGTGGAGAAATGAAGAGAAAACTGAGCGGGGTCATTCCTTATTCTGAATCTAGACCAGAGGTCCATAGCCTCAAACCAAATATAGATATACAGGTCGTGATTTCGATTTCCCCGTTTCCAGGACTTTTGAAACTCAGATTTCCAGAAGAAGCCAGAAATGCGCAATAACTGGTATTCAAAAGACTCCTGCCGTTTCGTACAAATCATTGAAGTTTTGGAGATTCTTCGAAATTTTCGATAAAAAGCTAATTTTCGACGTACAGGCTAAGTCAAAACAATTTCCCATGGTTCCTTCGCGTGGGCGTGCGGAGTTAAGGGAAGAGACAGCGAGAGAGAGTGGAGGATAGACGGAGGTAGCAGCACAACTACATTTTTCGAAATTTCGTTTAGAATTTCTCCGAGCATAACCTTATTTCCGTGGCTTCGTTTATATAATGTAATGCGGAATGGAGCCAAAGAAGGCCAAAGGCTTGGAGAGAGGGAGAGAGAGAGAGAGAGAGATGGAGAGAGAGAAGAAAGCAGCGGACACGCCTCCCAATTTGCATTGTATACCATGTGAAGCGAGATTCTTAAAAGGATACGATGCGGAATTTTTAGAGATAGAATGTATGCCTGACCCGTAGAACCCTACCCATGCGTGGTTCGCACCACAGTCTTCTAACTTGTTGAGTTCTCCGACAGCATTACAAAGATCGATATCAGTAAGTTTGTCAAAACAAGATGGTTTGATAAGGCGTTCTCCGACCGTTCATTTCCAACCTTCTCTGACCACCGGTTGATGAGAAATTTCCATCATCTCTTTGGCGATCTTATTTATCTCTCCAAATATTATACAAGTACGCTTTAACACGGAATAAGTCCCCTATGCCTATTGGCATAACGTCGGCATGGATCGCGAAGAGACTTCGCGTTCACTGTTGAAAGTTGGCGCAAACTCGGTGCCATATGCTATAACATAGGTGCACCGAGTTGGCGCCAACCTTCAACAATGCACGCGAAGTTTCTTCCCGATCCATGCCGATGTTAACCTCGTTAGATACCATAAGAAATTTTCAATTGAGGTACCAAAAGCTGAACTCATTCATTTTTAAGGTGTTCCGAAACACTAAACAGGCCCGAATCATCTGTATAAATCCAAAAAACTTTCATAATGTGTTTATCACTGAAGACAATATTGCATACATGAGGGGAATCCTAGATGTAATGGTCTGAAGGCCATTGGGGCAAAAGGCAACTTTTCCGAATGCGGATTCCAACAATAATTGCCAAATACGAGACAACCCAATAATTTCCAAATACGAGACAACTAAGTACTCCGCCCCATAAAAGACACCAGGACGAGTTAGCGCACGCGGCGTAGATGACAGCTCGTCCGTGGGCTGGGCTGATACTTTATTTTTGGAGAAGAGAGCGTGGTTTCCTAGTACCCTTCTGAAGCCAAGGTAGAGGTTTTTATCATATCAAACATTACCCTGATGCTGAGTGTGATCTCTAAAGGCAACGCTCACGATAAAACACTCTTCGAGTTTTCACCGGATATCGGATGTAGCGGGGCACATTGAAACAATGATGGCGAAAAAAAAACGGCTAAAAACGAGCCATAGATAACCCTAATCGGCCTTCAAACTCTTATGCGCTATGCCCTACCCGCCCACTTCGTTGTTGGCCGCTGGGGGAGTGGGCGGGGCAGGTATTGCACGGCCAAGCTACATTCGATTTCCGGTAAAAACTTAAAGATCGCTCTTATCGTGAACACTGCCTTTAAGGTACTATGTCTCTGAATCAGTCGATACGGGTCTTCGTATACGGGACGCTGAAAAGAGGTGAGCCGAATGCGAATGTGATCTCAACTACAGATGGAAAACACCGATTTGTCGGTGAAGGACAGACAAGAACACCTTATCCTCTCATTGTCGCTTCTAAATACAACATTCCATTCGTACTCAATGAGCCAGGAAAAGGATATGTGAGTTCCTTGCTTCTTTTCAGAATCAGACTGGATAGTCCGTCCATCCACTGAGGTCCGACGTTTTCGATGCATACTTTTCAATTCATTCTTGTTTGCAGCAAATCCAAGGCGAAGTTTATGAAATAGACGATGTTAAACTGAGGATACTCGACGCCCTTGAAGCTTATCCTACGCTGTATTGGCGACAAGAAGAAAAAGTTGATTCTTCAATAACTGTCGAAAAATATCGCGCCATCGTAAGTGAGAGCTTCCAGATTCTGATGTCAAACGGTGCTGAAACTACGGCATGGATGTACCTCATGAGGAAATGGCGACCAGACATCTACAATATGGCAACTCCGATGATGTCCTGCTACTCCAGTAGAGGCGACCATGGCAGGGAATATGTGACCAGGTAGGAAGCATTTGCAGCCAGCTTGACACGAAATTCCTGTATGTCTTCTTCGATACTGTCCTTATCGGAACAAATTTCCGGTTTGCAGTTGCGGACAACAGCTTTGCAGCGCGCAGCTCGAAAATAAACGTTCCGGGACCTCGCGGTCCCATCACGATTATCCGTGGTCACATCATGA
Source organism: Aplectana chamaeleonis (assembly GCA_029168955.1). Classification (NCBI taxonomy): domain Eukaryota; kingdom Metazoa; phylum Nematoda; class Chromadorea; order Rhabditida; family Cosmocercidae; genus Aplectana; species Aplectana chamaeleonis. The sequence continues at coordinate 72,250 of JAPDOI010000981.1, read as the reverse complement.
GTTTGCTAACACTACGTGTCGCAGCAGTGATTATCCGTGACTGCGTACCGGAATTTCACTACGATAATGACTGTAATTATTTTCTGTATGGCAACGCCCATACCAGTGAACGTCGTTACCTGCAGACGACACGGATCGCTTTGATACTTTGGGTTCCCTGTTGTGTGCTGGCGCAAACTCAGTGCACACATGTTATAACATACAAGCAGCGAGTTAACGCCAGCACACAGTAGGGAACCGAAAGTATCACTGCGATTCGTGCCGACTATAGGTCCACCCATTCAATGATTCACTCATACCCCCTCGTCCTCACCTCCATGGGAGGTTATGCAAGTTTTCGCAAAGCTGCAGCGGGTCCATTCCTTCTTTGTCAAAAAAGTGATGGAGAATGGAAAAGGTGTGCATCGGGCAGTCTTCAAGCTCAATTTCAACAATCCTATGCATGTTGGACATCATCAGCACGGGGGAATGTCGACAGCGTGACGAGTCGAGGCTGCACCTATCCCGCCTACGGAGTTCAGAATCAGTGTCACTTATCTCTGACATAAGGCGGCACAGCAACCAAAATGGGGATGCCTTACTCAAGTAATTCCTGTCGGATTGGATACGCTCCGAGCGCTAGAGAAGGAAGCGTTTTGTTTTGTTGTGCGTTGGTCCATCTATGTATATTGATTTTCTCGGGAGCATCAGCAGATTGCTCCCCTATGAATCTCTGCCTCACGGGGCTCCATATTGTTCGCAACGGATGATTGGGCTGCTTCATAATGTACAGCTGCTAAGCCTGAAGTTGACAATGATATCTCACAGGCAGGATGGGAGTTTCTGCACATGAGTGCTCAGCCAGAAAACTTTTTACCACAGTTTACCACAGCCTTTGGCGATACGCAGAGCAGCATGTTCGCTGAAACTTGGCTCACGAGGTGTCAAACATGACTTTCTGCCAGAACGGAGCAGCACACTCTGAAGCAGGCTGTAGGACAGCTGCGATGCTATACCTGACAGCATGATCGCATCGCAGCTGTGTCGATCATAATTCTCCCCCATTTTCCCAAGTCCCACACCTTCTCTGCACCAATAGCATGAAGAGTAAATGTAGTGATAGAGTGCTAGTCGCTCAAATACATGGAGTCGAACGCTTGATTCCACTGAATAACGTCATCCGGGTTTTCATCTCAATTATCCGGTGGGATCCGATTACCCGATCCGGTGAGAGATTCTCGTCTCGTATAGGATCTGTTATCCGGAATTTTTTCGGACCAGTATCCGTTCCATCCGAAGAGTCGCTTTTGCGAAATCGGCAACATCCGAGAATCCGATCCGACGCGATTTCGGCCAACGGATGGAATGTATAGTTCGCGACGCTGAGATCAATGTATTTCGCCGCAACTAAGGTAACAATCGCCGCGCCCATACTTCTTCATTGGACCAAGATTGCTGAGGTGTCCCGACCTGCAGCCGACTGCCACAAATTTACTCCCGCCACCACACGCGCTCTCTAATTGACAGGGCAAAGCCCCAATTCACGAATGATGAAACGGTGGTTAAGGGGTGGCAAGAAGGCGGCATAAAGCACCAAAATTATGGGGAGTCCCGGTCAGAATTTTTCCTCAAACCACGGGTTCATCGTTGACAGATCCAACCCCACGAACAGCATCCACCTCAAATCACCTCACCACAGATTCTCATTCAGCGATTTCCTCTTATATGTATAACTTCCACTATTTTAACAAAACTCCAGGACGATGAGAGGCATTCTGCACACTATAGCCTGCAGCCAGCGCAAGTCCAGACTCTGAAATCCAGCGTGAATCAGGATTTCCCCCCTTATTCTGAGGAGGAGGGTATATACAGTTACATGTACTGGTATATTACTAGGATATCTCGATTTCTTCCTAACTTGATCTGTTGTAGCTCTTATAGTTTAGAGTTATTGATTGCGGAAGAAGTGCTCTTATCGATTTTCTACCAAGTTCTAAGTAGACACTTTGAACTACTATGCTTTTTCTACAATATTTTACCCAATGATTTCGCCAACTTAGCCATATAAATTATCAATTTCTATATTCTACGCATTCCCACCACTCCTTTATAAAATGTCCAGACATCACACTACGTGTTGCAGGTACGTTCGCGCAAAGGAGATGCTGGAAGAAGATTATAACCTGCATGCCGATATATTCGGTGGCGATCCAGCAGATCCAAATACTAAAGCAGCATCACATGCAAAAGCTGTGGAGGATGCCAAACCTCCAGCTAAAACTCGATAGTTTGTCTAACTACGTACAAGTTACAGTGAAAACTGCCAAAATGACGACGATTTATGGCAATAGGCATGTCCAGCCACGGGACGCTGATAGTGATAAAGATATTCTTCACCTTGTCGATGATTGCTGTTGCGTTCAGAGTGGCCATTCCAGAAAAAACGTTGAAAATCGACTTCAAGGTGGCTATTCAAAATGTTACACACTATCCTACGACTGCTTTTTACGCGGGATTCACCTCCCCTTTGTATTTGCGATGCGTTCCTTACTCAAGCTATAGAAGAGGTTCGATGCTGAAACAATATCGACTTCATTACGATAGAATGGGACAGAACCGACAGCGGACCGCTTAGGATTTCTAGGAACGGCTCTGTCCGGCTTTCGGCCGACTATGACAAGCAAGGCCTACGAGGTGGATTTATTCTTGTCGTCGGGTAACTATTGAACGTTTGCACACTCCGAAGACAGTGCCGATGGGTCGTTTGAGGGACAAAATCCGGCCCGTAATCCTACCTCCACCAGTACTGAGAAGGGCTTTGCCTAATAGCAGTACGTGCTTTCATTACAGCATGGCGCGCTGTTGCAATGACAAAGGTGCTGTTTATACTTCCATCGCCGAGGAGCGCGGCGAAGTACATCCTATACTATCCATCGTGCCGCTCCCCGTGATTAGTATTACAGAAATGCACAGAAATGCAAATGCATACGGCGCGAGTATAAATGACGCCTAAGGGATTGCTGCAAAAGTTGTGAAGCCTTTTTTAATGGGCCGTGTTCTACATAGCAGCACGTGTTGCTGCTGTATGGGAAGAGAACCCTTCAGGTTCAACGAGGTACACAATTTAAAATTGATGTGACCGACTTGGAGCCCCAATTCGTGAGATCTTTCTTGATGTGCCCAGAACATCAGTTGTGAGGCAGCTACCCCACCTTGAAGCTTTACTCAGAAGCACCTGGATGGAAAATGCTACAACGAACAATTTACCTACCAGTGCTCGTAGTAAACACCCGCCCCCAATAGTAAAATCACAAAAACCAAAAAATACCCCATGGGCGAAGCTTGAGAGCAAATGCGCGACTTTGGGATGATGAAGGGCCCTGCCGGTGTTTTACCGTGGATAGGAGCCGCTGCGGTACTATCGCCGCGATGTCGAGGCTCAAGACACGGCAACAAAATCGTCTCATCACGGAGCCGCTGCGGCACTATCGCGGAACTATCGCGGCACAGTCGAGGGTCGCGGTACTTTCCCGGCACTAACGCGGCAAATTTTCTCATCGACTGAGTGCATTGCGGACGCAAGCAGACGAACTCATAAGGTGGACTTTCCGCACCCGTCTGTCACTATTTCGATACGTACCAGACAGGTGGACAACAGGTGCAGAAAATGCACCTGACGAGCCCGTTTGGCTCCTCCCGCATCCCACCCGGTCGATATTGACCTCTATCACGCATCCTCTCTCAAGCATACCTAGCCGAAGAAGACCCCGAGTCATATTTTGTCAGCGATTACCGACCGGGTTTATAGGGCGGAGCCAAATGCACCCAGGCGGTTTTTTTTTCGGCCAACTGTGGAGGGGGCTTAGTGGATCTGTGGCCGTATTTATGAAACTACTGGCTTCCCTCGGGAAGGTTTTTAAAACCAGCCGATGTATGCGACAGGCTGAAATTGGACCCTCCTGGAAGGCTCCCGTTGTTTCATGAATACGGCCACCGATTTCGGTCCACAGTTGTGGACAACCGCTCTTGCATGCAGCTAGATGTTGATTCTGCTGCCAGAACGTGGTCCCTATACGATTGTCTTCGAACTGCATCTATATATGTCAGCGATTGTCTGCAACTGCAGACAAGAATTTCGTTCCGTTAAAAACAGTAAGTGCTAAACGTTCCCGCTGTTCTCCTCTCGGGACTACAACCCCTGAGGCTGTACTAAAGGCACAGTGCACATTCAGACATGAATTTTGTGATTTTTATTCAATTGGGTAGTAGACCCCTCCTATATCATAACATGTGCTAAGTGCGAGAAGTCAATTCCTCATAATAAATGACCCCCACAGGCCCGACCTCCTTCGCTCACCACCATGGCCCACACCAGCTACAAGATTTCCGAACTCGATAGCGGCTAGTTAGATGGATGCATTCTCAACAAGTCCTCGTTCTTCGGTCCACTGCCGAATGTGTTCTCATCCTGGCTCGCTCTCCCTCAAAGATTGCGAATGAAGAGAAATGTAGGCCTGAGACAACTCGTCCACCAATTGTTCACCCTCAAAATATAGCCTTATTTAAGGAACCATAACTCTGTTCATAGGCCTTGTACGATTTTAAAGGTATCACTGTGATCAGCGTGTGACTCTCTCCAAGATCAGCCCAAGAACTAGAAAATAATTTTCTAGGTGTTCTGTGCCTTCAAGTATCGCGGCCAGATCTAGCACAAATGCCGCTAAGCGGAGGCGTGGGAAGGATAAGACGCCGACGTGCAGAGTAGACCGAAAACGGTAGAAACGATCGCCACCACTGTCCTCAAACGGAATTTTGACGAGGGCGCGAAACCCGTGCGACCTCCTGATCGTCGCAACCAGCCCAAGGGACACATTCCGCAGTCCTTGGAGCATAAAATTCGACATGATTAAAGGAAGGCAAGGTCCACGATAGAAACCGTCTCCGAGTTTTCACCGTGAATCGAAAGATGCGGGGCTCATGTCAGCAGCAATATCGAAAAAGGTTTGAAAAGAGCCCCAATTAGCCCTCCACGGCCCTGAGCTTCTGAGTAAAGCGCAATCACCGCCCACTGATCGAAACAAGCAACTGAATAACAGACTCCGAGAAGGAAGTAATATTCAAAGAGGGTAATCTGTTCAACCTGTGCATCATGGGGAATGGTTTGACCATTTGATAACCACATTTTGTTGAGGTCAATTTTTTTCGTTGTTTGCTGTAATCAATAGCCGTTTATTGGGCGGGGATTGCGCTTTACACAGAAGTTCAGGTAGTGCTATTTGGGACTCTTTTTTAGCCGTTTTATCGACACTGCTATTGCCATAGGCCGCAAACCTTCCGAATTCCGTTTGAAAACTCAGAAATGGCATTTATCACGGTCACTGCCTTTAAAAAATGTAACGACCTAGCTTATTTGAGAACTACAGTGCCCTTCGTCCCATAACGAGGCCTACATCGTTCTACCCTGTTACAGTCGAGTACTACTCAGTGCTGGAGAATATGGACCAACTATGAGCCTCACAAACGAGCACGTCTCTGATATCCCTGCGCTTTCACACCTTTCTGTAACACTTGAATCGATGCCATCACCAGATTCATTATGAATTCTACCGCAACAATTCATCATCATCGCGCTACGAAAACACGGGAAGCAACCGAAACAAACTCCAACTGCGAGTGAACATTTCTCATGTTAGGAAAAGAGAAGATCGTCAATGTAAACACAATAGGATAGAATGTATATCCATATAAATCTCTGGACCTACCACATTTGTGATGGACAACAACACGAAGACAGACGAAACGGAAGGGCTAGGAAACACTAACCCTAACCATATCTAAACGAATCAATCAACAGACCAACCAATAAAACTGATAAAAACACAACTCATTTAGAATATATGAAACACCGATGCGTGATAGTACGTAAAAATACGTGCACACCGGCAATTTCAAAACAATCAGTTTGACCTACAGTTCAAGATAAACTAACACAATGCTTACAAAGAATTGGAAACGAAAATCACAAAAAAAGACAATAGCAGTGGAATAACCAAACCAAAGAGAATAGATAATGAGCCCGAGGACTGAACAAATAGTCTCTGCAATAGATTACATTTTGTATGATGTCAATAGATGGGGTTAGCGCACACGCGTAGTGCAAAAGAAAAACCTAATTTCTGTTCCTGAGGGACGGTGGTATGTATCTTGCGGGTTTAGGTGCTTCCGGTTCTTTTTCGCGTACGATTGGCGGAGGAGCGGGATTTTGAGCGCTATGTGCAGCAACGGCCTGTAATAAATTGACTGAGAAAAGGATACGAATAATGAAAACTCGAACGGGCTGCCTTACCCTGATTGCATTGTCTCGATCACGCGCCGCACCAGGTGGAGGTCCCGAAGACATGTTCCATCGATTCGTGCTGGAAAGTGGCCGATTCTCCGAAGCTGCCCCTGAACTGCCACTTTTGACCCTGAAAAAGATCAAATACCTATAGTCTGAGGTAGGAACTCAACACTTTGGAAATTGAAAACGGAATTTTATGCGATAATGGGATGAAGAACGGCGCCGCTCTCCAACTTTCAGCCATAAATTTTACCTAGTCGCAGTCGCAACAAAATATATGCATATCAAGTGATATACTGGTACAGAGGATCCGAGATGCTCAACCTACGCGTGGTGGATCTGTGGAATCGACTACCAAGATCAAGGAGACTCATCAAACGGGCATCAACAACTCCACGAGGAGTTTTTCTTTATGGGAGTGCGAATGGCTGGCTGCCGCACTCCTGCGCACTCTACTGCTACGAGCCGGCATTGAGAGGAACCCAGGGCCACGCAGCAAGACTCCACGATATCCCTATTGTCATTGTGGATTATCGGCTCAACTGCAAGCGTCCAGTGCGGTGGTTGCCTCGGCTGGGTACACCTCAAATGTTTGGGGTTAACCAGCTATAATGACTACACTGATGCTCATTGTTGTACTTCTTGCTCTAACTCCCCCCCTAGTGTTCCTCTTCATAGTCTAGCTCTAACTCCCCCCTAGTGTTCCTCTTCATAGTCTAGACATTTTTCAACTCAATATCAATGGCCTGCGTGCCAAACTAGCTGAACTCACATTGTACATTGAACGCTTTCATCCAGATGTCATCCTCCTTCAGGAGACAAAACTTAGTGTATCATCTTCCTTGCCCCGCCTTCCCGGTTAAACGTCTTACCACCTTCCCCGCACATCTCATGGTGGTGGCGTGTCTACGTTTGTGAAATCTTCCATACCCTCCCACCTCATTTATATCCCTAATGACAATGTTGTAGAATGTATTGGTGTTCATGTTGTATTGCAAAGTTGCCCTATAGATATTGTTAATATTTATATTCCCCCAATCTCCTCATGTCCCAATTCGTTTGACCCCACTCCATTTTTGCAATCTGTGCACACTGCCCTCCCATCGTCTTCTGTTGTCATGGCTGGCGATTTTAGTGCTCACTCTACATCCTGGTTCTCCTCTCTAGATCCTGATGACAGAGGTGAACTACTACAGCTTTTTGCTGAGGATTGTGATCTTGTTGCCATTAACGAGGACGCCCCCTCTCGCCTTCCTTCCACGGGCAGGCCGTCCTCTCCGGGTGTCACTTTTGTATCATCCTCTCTTGCTGTTTCCTGCAACTGGTCCACTGCGATAGCTATGGCCAGCGATCATGTACCTATATGTGCCTCATTGGATTTGTCTCTCAATAGTCACCTGGCACCTTTCATAGGTTCGCGTAGCAAAGTGTACACCAACTATCGTAAGGCTAACTGGGTCATGTTTAAGGAGGTGTTACTCAGTCGGGTAGCCCACTATCCGCTTACCGGCTCCGTTCATGAGAAGGACAAGTTCATCGTTGATGCCATATGCAATGCCTCCAGAATTGCAATTCCTACAGGGCGTGTTAGAACGTTTCATCCTAACGTTCCCAAAGATGTCCTGGAACTGATCGAATTACGGGACGAGAAACGCCGAGCTGATCCTGGAGATCCCAGCATTCAACTACTGTCTGATGAGATCACCAAAAGGCTGAATGATTACAAGCGGACGCGATGGATGGAGTTCACTGAATCCTTGAACTTCTCCACTGACGCAAAGAAGACCTGGAGCATTCTTAAGCGGTTATCTGGGAAGAAATTGGCAGCGAATCGCAACATGCTTGAGTTCTCTTCGGGGAAACTTGAGTCCGGATTTAGGGCTGCATGTCGACTTGGAAAAAACTTTGCTTCAGCGACGTCCCGCCCTGGTCGTTCCAACAGGCTCACTCTCCGGTCTATAAGGAAGCTCAGACGACAAGATGCACCTGCCATAGCTGCCACTGAGATGTCTTCCGTCATCAACTCCATGAAGAACTCGAAAACCGAGGGACCCGACGGCGTGTCAGCCGTCCATCTCAAACACTTGCCGGAACAGTTCCTTGAATTACCATGTGATCTGGTCTACTCGTCATTCAGCACTGGTGTCATTCCCGTTAGATGGAAGCAAGCACTTGTTCTACCGATCCTCAAGCCTGGCAAACCAGAAGATCTAGCAACTTCGCATCGACCCATCTCTCTTTTGTCCCCTATTGCTAAGTTAGAGGAGAAATTCATCAACCCGCATCTCCAAGAAGCATTACGACATAACGTGCATCAACATGGCTTCAAGAAGGCCCACTCTACCATCACGGCACTCACGTCCATCACAGAACACTTTATTGCTGGCTTCAACATGAAACCTCCAGCTGGTAGAAGCATAGTCGTGGCGGTTGACTTAACCGCTGCCTTCGATAACGTCAGTATCCCGCTGCTGTCCAAATCGATCCTGGACTCTACTATTCCTGACTGGTGCAAAAGATGGACAGATAACTTTGTCAAAAATCGTTCCATTCGTGTGAAATTTGATGGACACTTGTCGAAGTCTGTGCCCCTGAAGGCAGGAGTCCCACAAGGAGGAGTTTCATCTCCCAGCCTGTTTTCTTTGTATCTGTCTGATGTGCCGAAGCCGTCGTCAAACATCCATTTATGTCTATATGCGGATGACATCACTATTATTTGTTCTGACCCTGTCATCGATCGAGCCACTGCTGAGATGAATAAATACCTTGTCAGTCTGGCTAAGTTCCTGGAATTGAAGCAGCTGAAGATCTCTCCAACCAAGTCCAGCGTTACTTTGTGCACTACAGCGACTGCTGAACACAAGCTGCATCCCAAGGTTCTTTGGGAAGGAAACATGCTGCCCTTATCAAAACACCCTCGTCTACTCGGTGTATTCCTGGACCCTTCACTACGTTTTCACGAAAACACACGTATTCGAGCTGCTGCCGCCACCACACGCAACAACATTCTACGTTCGCTAGCAGGCACTACATGGGGAAGCTCTAAAGAAATCCTGCGAACCACCTACAGGGCTATGGTGCAACCGGTGCTGGAATATGGAGCCCCAATATGGTCAAGACACCTGTCAGAAGCCTCTTGGAGCAAGCTTCAGCGTGCACAGAACACTGTTCTACGCGTGATCACTGGATGCCCTAGATCCACACCCGTATCTCATCTACATCAAGAGTGTTCGCTGCTTCCTGTAAAGCAGCACTGTCAACTCCAGTCGCAACAGTTCCATGTTGGCATTGTAAGGAACTCCACACACCCTAATTTCCCCCTACTGTCACCTGGTCCCCATTTCCGACATATACGCTCGCCACTTCATGCTGCAGTCTCTGTCTTAGATCGTCAACGTTGGGCGACGTCGGAGCTCAATCGCGTCAGACTGCTGCAAATGGAGCACACCCGATTCGTCAGAGAATACCTTTCCAGTGCTCCCCTAAATCCAATTCTGGTGACGTGCCCCCTCCGATCGATGACAGCGAAACGGACCTACCCAGACGTACACGCGTCATCCTGGCAGGTCTACGTTGTGGACGCTCCTCATACCTCAAGGCCTTCGTCCATAAAATCGACTCGCCGATCCTTGACGAATGTCCCGACTGCCACAACCCAGGGCACGATTCATTTCATTTATTTTCATGTCCTGCAAGGCCGACTTCTCTAACAGTTATGGATATGTGGAAGAACCCGTGCGATGTGGCTGCCGTTTTTCGTTTCTATGAGGAAAAGCTCTAATGTGGCCGATAAGAAGAAGAATACTGGTACAGAGGAGAGGGAGCACGGGGCGGGGTGATTTCCTGCGTCGGCCAATCGGCAACGTCTTTGGGGTTAGAGAAAACACCACCGATTCAGTCTCCATGCGCGACTCTCTATTAACCTCGGCATGATGAAACAGTCGTGATTTTTCTGTTTGAACTCGGACACGAGGTTGGCAGATGGATTTACTGGCTTACGTACGTTTCGGCGGAATCGCCGTCTTCAGAGCCTGAAAGAAGCAAATCAGAAATGCGCTTATCCGGTCAAATGTCGACTAAACTCTACCTAATTCAAAGAACCCTAATTCCCAAACGTCATCAAAAGTGAAGAAACCAGGAGATAACCGTACCTTGTCTTCTTCTTCTTCTTGTCAGCCATGAACGGAGCATCGCATCAGAGGCGTAGGAAGCTAGCCACCTCACAAGGCTTGTACCATAGATCTCGAGCAGACAAGGTTGTAGGCCTGGCCGGACATGAAAATAGATGCAATGAATCATGTCCAGCACATTCACAATCGGGGCACTTATCAGGGACTGACTGATCAATCCGATGAGTGTAGGCCTTTAGATATCTGGAGTGACCGCATCGCAGACCAGCGAGCATTGTTCGGGTACGTCTCGGTAGTCCAGCTTCGCTGTCGTCGACTCGTGGGGGCACGCCGCCATAGATTAAGTTGGGCTGAGCATCAGACAGGTACTCTGCCACAGACCGCGTATGCTCAGCCATCTGGAGTCTTCTTCGTGATAGCTCGGATGTAGCCCAGTGTTGTTGATCGACTGCAGACAGGGAAGCACTGAGCGGCGTGCTTATGCTTCTTGGGAGGGGGGCAGACGACAGAAGATGGTAATTAGGATGGGTCGGGCTCTTGACAATACTTATTAGAAAATGCTGAGACTGGAGTAAGCACTGCTCTTTCACGGGAAGTAGACCGGTTTCCTGATGTAGATGCGGGATAGGCGTCGACTTGTGACATCCAGTGATAAGCCTGAGGGCAGTATTCTGTGTTCTCTGCAATCTGCACCAAGAGGATTCGGAGAGATGTCTGGTCCATATAGGGGCACCATATTCCAAGACCGGCTGCACCATGGCCCTATATGTCATATGTAGCACTTCCTTCGTGCTGCCCCAGGTAGTTCCAGCCAGTGCGCGAAGAATGTTGTTGCGCGAGTTGGCTGAGGCAGCACGTATACGCGCATTCTCATAGAATCGTAGCGAGGGATCCAGGAAGACTCCCAGTAGTCGAGGATGCTTAGACAGAGGCAGCTCATGGCCATCCCAGATGACCTTGGGATGAAGCCGGTGTTCGATAGTAGCCGTTGTACATAGTGTGACACTTGACTTGGAGGCAGAAACAGTCAGCAACTTTGATTTGAGATACACAGCCAACGTCCGTAAGTAGTTGTTCATGGTGGCAGTGGCTCGGTCAATAACTGAGTCCGTGCAAACGATAGTGATGTCATCAGCGTACAGGCACAGATGAATACCAGTTGGTGGCTCAGGAATATCAGACAGAAATAGCGAAAACAGGCTAGGGGACAACACCCCGCCTTGCGGGACACCGGCTTTCAAAGGGACCGATGACGATAGATGACCGTCGAACTTGACCCGAATGGACCGATTTTTGACAAAGCTATTAATCCATCTTTTAGACCAACTGGGCATTTCCGATTCCAGTATGGATTTCGATAGAAGCGGGATACTGACGCTATCAAACGCAGCCGAGAGATCAATAGCAACGACGAGGCTTCTACTAGCTGGAGTCTTGCAATTAAATCCAGCGATGATATGCTCGGTGATTGATGTCAGGGCAGTGATGGTGGAATGCTCCTTTTTGAAACCATGCTGGTGGGTATTGTGCTGTAGACTGCTTTGGAGGAGCGGATTGACGACTTTTTCCGCAAGCTTGGCAAGGGGGGAAAGGAGGGAGATGGGGCGGTGGGAGGCAGCCTTGTCCGGTGGCTTGCCTGGTTTGGCGATGGGAATGACGACAGCTTGTTTCCAGCGCGCCGGAATAACACCAGAACTGAATGACGAATAAATGAGATCAGAGAGCAGTTCATAATAGGGATCAGGAAGGTGCTTGAGATGAACAGCCGATATCCCGTCAGGTCCCTCTGCACGCGAATTTTTCATCGACTTGATGATCTTGTCAATGGCGGAAGAAGAAATAGTTGGGACATCCAGCCGATCGAGCTTCCTGATTGCTCGCATTGTTCCTCTGTTTTGCATACTTCGAGGCGATGATGCAGATGTAAAAACTTTGCCGAGGAGACAAGCAGCTTTGTATCCGTGCTCAAATCTTCCAGACGGAAATTCGAGCATATTGCGGTCAGTACTCATCTTTTTGCCTGAAAGCTGCTTCAAGGTGTTCCAAGCTTTCCTGGCATCCAAAGCAAAATCAATCGACTCGGTTAGCTCTTTCCACCGCTGCTGCTTGTGTTGATTTAGCAGCTCGGTGATGTTGTCCGACAGTTGTTGTACCGCAGGATCATTGGGGTCCAATCTTCGCTTGTCGTCTCTCATCGTGATCAGTTCGAGGACTTCACTGGGCACATTTGGGTGAAAAGTCCTTACACGTCCAGTAGGAATAGCTGCTTTGGAGGCTCGTTTGATGGCATTGACGATAAACTTCTCCTTATCGTGGACCGTTCCGTTTCTCGGGTAGTCGGCCGCCTGGCTGAGCAACACCTCTTTGAATGAGTCCCACTTAGCCTTACGATAATTAGAATAAGACTTACAACGAGAGCCAGAAAACGGTGCAAGCAAGCTATTAAGTGAGAAATCCAATGACGCAGTTATGGGAACATGATCACTGGCCAGGGCCACATTAGTACACCAGTTACAGGAGATAGCTAGCGAGGATGATACAAAGGTGATATCGGGTGAGGAAGGCCTACCCACTGTTGGAAGACGAGTGGGAGAATCCTCATTGATAGGCACAAGATCAGAATCATCAGCAAATACTTCAATGAGCTCACCTCTATTGTCAGGCTCTAGAGGAGAGAACCACGAAGGAGAATGAGCATTGAAATCACCAGCTACTACAACCGAACTAGATGACAAGGCAGCATGAACAGCATGTAAGTAATTTGTGGGGTCGAACGCATTGGGGCAGGATGTGGATGGGGGTATATAGACGTTGACAATATCAAGGGGGCCACTTTGTAATACAACATGAACACCAAGACATTCAACAACATCATCAGTGGGTAGAGTAATTAGGTGAGAAGGGATACATGATTTTACAAATGTTGAAACACCACCGCCATGGGAAGTACGTGGAATATGATAGGATAAATAACCGGGGAGACGGGGGAGGGAAGAGGAAGATGTGCTAAGCTTGGTCTCCTGCAGGAGGATGACATCAGGTTGAGTGCGATCTACATACACTGTGAGTTCAGCAATTTTGGCACGCAGGCCATTGATATTGAGTTGATAAATGCAAAGACTATGTTGAGGAGCCCTAGGAGGATTTACAGAGCAAGACATACAACAATAAGCATGAGTGTAGTCATCATAGCTGGACAATCCCGAACATTTGAGGTGCACCCAGCCAAGGCAACCACCACATTGAATGCTTGCATGTTGAGCAGATAGCCCGCAGTGACAGCAGGGATATCGTGGTGTCTTGCTGCGCGGTCCCGGATTCCTCTCGATGCCAGCTCGTAGAAGTAGAATACAGAGGAGTGTAGCAGCCAGCCAATTACACTCCCAATACGAAAAAAACTCCACATGGAGTGATTGATGTCCGTTTGATGAGTCTCCATAACGTCGACTCCACAGATCCACCACGCGTAGGTTGAACATCTTGGATCCCCGTACCTTGTCAGGAAGCACGCTAGGAGAATCACACCATAGAACGAAATGTTGAAGCGGAACGGTGATGGTGCCGCTACCTCTCGACGCTAGAATGCGAGTCTGAGGTAGGGCTTGAGTTCTCCGGCTATATATAGGCATTCCCCCTTCCGATTGATTTTTGGATCGTTCGCCTGGATCCAAAATGCCCCCAGGGTCTCTCTCGCGGGTGTGTCAGTTTCTCGCCCCAAATTCTCGACCTTGATTGGATAGTCGTCGCCGTGGTGGGCGTTAACACGGTGACACCCCAGAACTGTTGACGCCCGCAGCTTATCTTTACCGTCCAGATGCTCCTTCACTCTAACATGAAACGGCCGCGATGTCTCCCCAATGTATTGCTCGCCGCACAGCTGGCACGAGATCATGTAGACCACACCGCATGCAGTGCAATCTCCCTCTCTAACAGCAGGACAGACCACACAATTGGGAGTTGTGCAAACGCGGTCATATAGACGGTTTCTTATAAGGCAGGTTTTTAGGTTACTTGGGGGGATATCAACGATGACGACAGTGCTTTCCAGACCAGCTTTGTTTAGACACTTTCTCAGAGATCTGCTCACTTCATCGGAAATGAAGGGCATTTTCAAGGGAATTTTTTCTTCAACTGCTGCACCCTGCTTTTCCCGGCTCACGACTGAGCCCCTGGGTCTGCGTGGGACCAAACTGGTGGGATATCCGTTCAAGGCCGAAATTTCATGCGCTATTTGAACAGATTCTTTTTGTTCGTTTTCTCCGGTACAAACACATTTCGCTGTGCGGTACATATTTGTGACAACAGCCCGTTTTGTTTGAGAAGGGTGTGCTGACTGGAAATGGACAATTATGTTTTTCTTACTAGGTTTACGATACCATTTTGTTGAGAACCTGCATTCCAAAAAATTTACCTGGACGTTCGAAAAAGAAGCCAATTTTGCACCGTTTTTTCTTGGTGAATTTTATATCACCGGACTGACTGTTGATGAGTTCAAAACACTGGTCCATTTCCTCCTATGTGGGACAGGCAACGAGACAGTTGTCTAAGTACCTACAGTATAGCATTGGCAGCCGTGCCAGTACCGGAGATTCGACTTTTCCCATGAAAGCTATGGCAAGTGTTGGAGCTAGGCGCCGTCCCATAGCTAGACCTCTGACCTGCTTGAAATATTGTCCCGACCACCTGAAGATGTTGCACTTGAGGCAGTCCTGGAGAAGTGTCATCAGTTGGTCAATTGACGGACCGAAAGTGTTTATGGAGCCTTGATTTTCATTGAGAAGCTCGAACACAGCCTCCATTGTATGGTCATTGCTGACATCAGTATACAGGGCTGTGACGTCGAAAGTGTTAACGCCCACCACGGCGTTTTTAATTACCCAAGTTTGAGGTATCTGGTGTCTGTGGTTGGTCAGTCTCAAATGGCAATGGGCAAGGACGACCTTTTGAACGTAGCTAATGGTTCGGACGCCGAGCGGGCCGTCAAAGAACTTATGGAAGATGATGCAGTGCCGCACTATGCTCGGGCAATTCTGGCGCTCCTGCTGGAGGGGCGACGTCACACGGATGCTGCTTTACGTCTGAACGCCGAACTTCTGGACAGGCTGGACAACCTCAACAAGGAAAACACCGTGTTGAGAAGTTCTCTCCAAAGTCAGTCTGTTAATCCTGAGCTTGTGAATGGAAATATTATATCTTCTCAGACGTATTCCATTGCATTACCATCTTCTTCTCAAGTCTCATCGCCTCCTGTTACCACTCGTGATAAGGAGAGTGAGAAGGAGCGCGCTCGCTCCCTGGTTCTTAGTGGTGTTCCTGAGCCGAAGCATCTTCCTGTACGGCAAAGATCGAGTCATGATGCCAATCTTGTGATGGATGTTCTTTCTAATTTAAATGTGGATTGCTCTCCGGTATCTGTTTATCGCTTAGGCTCGCCGTTTCAAGGCAAAAATCGACTTTTGAAGATTATCATGCCATGTTCCTCTTATCAGAAACAGGCGTTGAGAAATCCCTCCCGTCTGAAGTTCTTCCCCGTTAAGGGGCTCTATCTCAGGGAATCCCTAACGAGGGAAGAACGGTTTAAAAGAAGGGAGGAATATTGGAGGCGTATGAGGGCTGGCCCTGGAGGTGGTGTCGAGCCAGTCTCGCCTTCTAGGGGTGAGGGTGGACCGGCCGATTCTGCCTCTGGGGTAACCCCTTCTGCGGCCTCCTCATCGAACCACGATGAGTCAACGCCTGCGGATCAGGGAAACTGATTCATCCTCTCCGGTATCATTGTAGTGTTTTGAAATGTTTATATGCAAATGTAAGATCTGTCTCAAAAAACAAGGAACATATTGACCTGATTCTTTCCAATAATTATGATATTTATGCCTTCACTGAAACATGGCTCAAGTCTAGCCATTCGGTTTCGTCCTTATTGGGAAATTTCTCTCTGGACTATGAATTCAAGAGGTGTGATCGCGTTAGGAAGTCAGGCGGCGGGGTGATGTTGTTGGTGCATCGAAGGCTCTCAATATCTGTGGTTTTCTCTGAGTCGGTGGAACATGCTTATGAGATACTTTGTGCCGACCTTTACCATGAAAGTTCGAGCTTTAGGGTCGTGGTTGTTTACAGGGCCCCGTCTTGTGATTCTGCCGGAACCGAAATGCTAGTCAAAGTTTTGAGTGATTTGATAGAGTGTGAACTCCACACGATCATCGTGGGGAACTTCAATTTGCCGGACTTCGCTCGAAGGAGTGAAGGGGATGTGGTGGCAACAAATCTATCCTGTTTGGAGGAGCTAGTTTACTGTTACGACCTGTTCCAATTTGTTCATGAGCCTACTAGAGGTCATAATGTTCTGGATCTAGTGTTCTGCACCCATGAAACTCTACTGGAAAACCTGGGAATTTTGCCTCCGGTGGGGTTAAGCGATCGTAATAGCATTTCATTTAATATTCAATGTTGTGAAACGGGCTCTTCACCGGTCTATCGCAGGGTTTACGCAAAGTGCGACTATGCAGCCGTCAATGGATATCTTAGCCAAATTCACTGGGTCAGTCTTTTAGAATCTACCAACAGCGTAAATGAGAAATATGAACTTCTCTTGTCAATTATCCAAGCAGCTATTGATCTGCATGTGCCGTGGAAGCTTGTGTCCTCTATTAAGTCTATTCGCCTGCCTGCTCACTTGCAAAAAATGTCTGAACATCGTGAATGCCTATTTTATGAAGCAAGGCGCACTGGAAATTGGGAAACATATAACGCATTCGCGAAAAAGTTCCATTCTCAGTTGGGTAGGTATAACAGTTATTTGGAGAAGAAAAAGATAGAGTCGGGAGATAAGAACTTCTATCGTTATCTGAATTCCAAGTTACAGGAAAGGAGTAGTATTGGCTGTCTTAAGAACGGAGACCTTCTTGCAACATCGGCCAGTGATAAGGCAAACATGTTGGCGGATCATTTCGTGAATCAATTCCAAGAAGATGACGGAAATTGTCCGTCTTCATCCTTCTCAGGTATTCAGCCTATGACTGATTTTCCGTGGTTTCATTCTATGAAGTTGCAGGATTTGTTAGTAAAGTGGTCTAAATCTTCCTCGATCACCCCGGATTTCATTCCTCTGTTTTTTATTCAGAAAATTGCACCCGTTATTTGTGGTCCCTTGGCCTATATCTTCAATCAGTCTCTTATCTATGGTGAAGTTCCAATCCGCTGGAAGCACTCTTTTGTAACACCAATTTTGAAGAAAGAGCCGGCCACTGATCCAGGAAGTTATAGACCAGTTAGCATAACCTCACTCTTCTGCAGACTGTTTGAGAAGGTTCTAAAAGAGCACATCGTCCTACATCTGTTTTCGAATAACATCATTCCCAGGAGCCAACATGGTTTTGTACCTGGAAGATCGGTAGAAACGAACCTTTTGGAATGCATAAACGATTGGACGGAGGCCCTTGACAAGAAATGCAGTTGTGATGTCATTTACTTTGACTTTGCAAAGGCATTTGATCGTGTCTCACATTTGAAACTGCTATCAAAACTACGGGATCTGGGATTTCATCCGATTTTGATAGAATGGCTCGCCCAATTCTTGTCTGATAGAACGTTTCAGGTGAAGGTCGGGGATTGTTATTCCAAGGTGAGAAACATAGCGAGCCGGGTCCCACAAGGGGGTGTATTATCACCAATATTGTTTAGTATTTTTACAGCTGACATTCCTATCATTTTTCATGACAAAAGTGTTACAGTAAAATTTTATGCGGACGATATAAAGCTCTACAAAGTCATTTCTGATCCATTAGATACCCAAGTGCTGCAGGAGGGGATTGACCTGATAGTTGACTGGGCGAGAGAATGGAAGCTGCCACTGGCTCCGCAAAAAACCGTATTTATGCGGGTTCATTTGAGTCCGACGTCGACGGCCCATTCATATACATGTGCTGGCAAAATGCGCTGCGAGCGGTAGACTCGGTTCGAGACCTCGGTTTTCACTACGACAGGAAGTTGGATTTTTCTGAGCATGTCAAAATCAAATGCCAATCGGCTCACAGGCGGATTTTTCAGATTTATAAGGGTATCTCCACTAGAAACAAACAGGTTCTGCTCCGAGCATATAAGACTTATATACGACCCATTATGGAATCTGGAACATCAGTATTCGCTCTGCACAAGAAAAAGGATATTGACGCGCTCGAAAAGGTCCAGAATAGTTTCACTAGCAAACTGTTGATTCGCATCGGTGGTTTCCTGAATTCCAAGATACCCAGGGCCCACTTAAGGAACAAATATTTTAGGTTGCCAACGTTGGATTCTCGGCGCAGAGTATTTGACCTTTGCATGGTCCGCAAACTTCTGGAAAACAGCAGTATTTTCAGGCTTACACCCTATTTCAAACTAGTCACATAGAGAACTAGAGGTGAAATAATGAAAATATTTCTCGGTCGGCCAATTACCAGTGTTAGGGTTAGGTCTTTTCCACACAGGGCGGGTAGCGCATACCTGAAAATCGCTAGAAGAGTCACCGGCGCTGCTTCCTTGGGCCAGTTTAGGCGACGGGCATCCCAAATAGTTCTTAGCTACGAAACATAGCATTTTCGACTGTTTCTTCTTTTCTAGAGATAGATCTTCGTTTGTTTGATTGGTAGGGTGTATGAAGAATAGGAGTATTTTTGCTCAAGTTTTGCTGTCTGTTTTTTTCTTTCTTCCGGTCTTGTTAGTTTTTCTGTGCATCTCTTCTTATTATTATCACGCATTTGCCTTATGTGAGTGTAATAAACATATACATATACTCGCATTCTAACGTCGAGAGCTAGCGGCACCATCACCGTTCCGCGTCAACATTTCGTTCTATGGTGTGATTCTCCTAGCGTGCTTCCTGACAAGGTACGGTTATCTCCTGGTTTCTTCACTTTTGACGACGTTTGGGAAATAGAGTTCTTTGAATTAGGTAGAGCTTAGTCGACATTTGACCGGTTAAGCGCATTTCTGATTTGCTTCTTTCAGGCTCTGAAGACGGTGATTCCGCCGAAACGTACGTAAGCCAGTAAATCCATCTGCCAACCTCGTGTCCGAGTTCAAACAGAAAAATCACGACACCACCGATTATCCGACGGAGGGCATAACACCGCCCCGTACTCCGATATGTCCCAGTACCATTATACTTGTGATGGCGTTCACAGCTCAAAGCTTGTAGCTGAAAAACAATTCTCCCAACAGAATTGCGGAGGGGTTTCCCTCAGTTGGGCGGGAGGGTAAGGGTACCAATTTTTAGGACGTTCAAATTTTTTTCCAAAGTCAGATCAAAACTTTTTTCTGCGGTTAGTTCGACGTCCTAAACACGGATCTGAGGTCCAACTCCCGAAATTCGGAGGCTCACTATTGGCTAGGGTAGATATGATGTCAGCTCTCCCACTATATACCCTAGCAATTCGCGTATCGATAAATGGACGACCTCTAATTCCTGCTTAGCATCCCACACCTCACATAGAAGCACTTAGATAGACTTTAATCAAGCTACTGTGTACCCAGCGTTAACTACCGTAGTCGGTTCTATCCTAGAGGGGGGGGACTAAAGATGTATTCATAGAAATGGAAAAAAAATCTGATAAAAGATGCCTTATACTGATATCTTTCATTATTTCTAGGGAAGCTCTATAGAAATACTTCTTCTTCTGCAGCCTCGAAGCGGTTTTCGTCAAAAGTTGAGGAACCTGGCGATCATTACAGGATTCGTTCAAAGGTCCATTGTCGTTAGAGTAGTAGGTCTACTACCAAATGCTTCGATTGGTAGCCTTAAGCCTAGTTTTGACTGCAGGTGGTCGCTGCGGCCATGCGAAAGACAACTGTTCCTTTTTCATCGCGCGTAATGGAGAGCCGCTCCAATTGTGATCGCTTCGTGGCAAACGTCCTAGATTTGATTTGATTTGATTTATTACACGGTAGAACCGTGCCAGACAACAACAGAAATAAATACCCAAACGGCAATTAAGAGACTAAAAGCACTAAAATCAGTCGAACAACAATAAATGGATCAACTGACTATTAGGCATACACCGGCACCATGAAGAAAAGAGATCTTACAAACATTACTCCTGAGACAACAGATAACACTCAAGTGTCTCTTTGAATTCACTGAGTTTCCCCACTACCAAACCTGACCGAAGTAGTTTGTTGAACTCAGACCCCGCCCTATTGACAAAGAAGTGCTGTCGTACATTCCGCCTGGCCCCAATGAGGCACAATTTCACCGGTGCTCCCCTAATGGTTGATGGTCTAAGGTTAAACAGCCGGGTAGCCTTGATACCAGCACTCCCATGAATGATCTTATACATCATTATCATATCAAACCTTCTCCTGCGCTCTAGAGTGGTTAGGCCCAGTTTGGCGTTTTTGGTGACATGACGCACGTTGCGATTCGTCTGAAACCACGATGTCCGGAAGTAAACTCTACGTATGAAAGTATTCTGGACTTTCTCCAGCGCTCGGTCAGCACGCTTGCATTAGTAGTTGGTAGTGCTCGAAACGCGCTGTGCATCATCCTATTAGCCGTGGACGCGACTCGGAGGCAGTGATCATCGAAATTAAGATTATCCTTGATAAGAAAACCAAGGTGCTTAATCTCGCTGACCTCGCTCAACTGCAAACCGTCGATAGTATAGAAGCCACTAACTCGCCTCTTACCAAGCTCCATCACTTTAGACTTTTCGCTGGAAAGCGGCAATTTCCATTCATTCGACCATTTGGCTACATCATCAAGAGATCGCTGGGTCGCGGCGACGAAATCCTATGTCTTACTGCATCGCTGCTCGAAGAGCGATTCTCAATGGTTGCTAACCGTCGCTCCATCGCTGCCATTATGGCAGCGATGGAGCGACTGCGAGCGAATGACACGTTTCGTCTAGTGAGCTTTGACTCTTTCGCATGACAAGGTCAGTGTTTACGGGTCGAAACGTGTTACTGATAACTACCAGCCACTAATTTCACTGATTGATTGAAATTCTTCGATCATCCGTGAGGCTATGCACTATGAACGGAACCGGTGCCGCTGCTACATCGCTGCAGCAGCGGGTGTGAAATCGCTGCGATAAAAAGCAGAGCAGCGAAGCAGTCAAAACTAGGCTTTAGCAATCGGTGGTTAATTCCATTTCTGTCTTGAATCGTAAGTGGCCCCTGCCCCGTCTAGAAAAGTGCCCCATTGTCTATCGAAAATCGTTTACCGGACCTCAGATTCGTATTGAGCACTCTTATATAACCTCTACAGAGGAATTTCGGGGCAGATCTTTCATAGCGTTTGGAATTATGAGAAGTCGCATTTTGCCCCACAAAAAAAAGTTCCCGGCAACAGCCTTCAAACCAAATCTATCAGGGATTCTCGAAAATCGGAAGACGACCTCATGTGCGTGCTCACAGGGTTCGGCGCGGAGTTTGGAGCTCCACAGGGGGAGGGGATCAGCTGCGGATGAGGCCTAAGATCAGCCGAGAGACCAAGCGGACCATTCTGAATGGTAGTATATACAGTTTGGGACCTTACGAAGAATTTGATTACGCCTTACGATTTATATACCATACATGTAATACTGTTCTTCTTTGAAATTCACAAAATAACGTTACGTCCCGGGGATCTGAGAAAATCGCCAAAAACTTGACCAAGTCACGATCCTGATGGGTCTAAGTAAAATTAGCCTTCTCCACACCTGTTCGCTCATGATCTCGAATATCCCTCACATACATGTTTTGAGGTAACTCCGAAATATTTTCTCTGAACGCCCTAGAGATTGTCAGCTCCCTAATAAACGTCCTGACCGCACCGAACCCCCCACCCCCGCAACTCGGTTGGGAGTTGCTTTGCTGTCGCAAATTTGGATTCAGGAACGCCACTACATGTCTATCAGCTGGCATGCATTTTTTCAAACGGCTAGATCGTCTAGTTGCACTTTCCTTGTAAGCAACCGTAGATATGCGTACAAGGTTCTCAAGGGTCAGCCGAGATTCGACATAACGTCGCGCTTAACCCTACCAGCCATCGGAAAAAAGCGACTCACCATCCTCCTGATCCTTTCGCTTCTTCTTTCTTATCCTTCTCGATTTTGCTAGCGTCGGCGAGAGAAGGGAACATCTCGCTGTTAGAAATATCTACTTTCTGAGCAGAGGCACGAACCTAAAATTGCATCCTGTTAATTATAATTATGATACAAGGCTATCCTTAAGGATAAAGATATCAAGGATCATTCGCTTAAAATGGATTAGATTCAAAAATTTCCACTGCCGTCGGTCCTCCCGTCATTATCACCGGATTAAAGTGACGAAACTTTCCTAGTGAGAGTAACTATGCTATTCATGCCATGGATACATATCTTCCAGCTATGCTGCGAGGAAAAAGCAAGCAGTTTTTTCCCCGTTCTCACGACCAATAAAGATACGAAATTAAACAAGACAGTTGACTTACTCCTACATGGTGCCTGTGTGACGGAATGACGTATGTACCCTTCGTCTTCAATGTCGCGAAGTGATGATCATCTTGATGATCCTCCTCCTCATCCTTCTTCTGAAACTAGGATACTTATTAATTGCAAAAATGTGGGCCATATATTAGCCCTTCCAAGCGGAATTGAATGCCAGTGTCCTTCGGTTGGCCCCGCAAGTCGTTGTACGGACCCAATATATTCAAAGCCTCCACGATTCTAAATGGAAGTCGAATATTAAGCGCATACCCAGCAGGGATGTGCGGAAAAAATATTTTTGGAAACAGAAAACAGAAAATCTAGTTTGACAGAGAACAGAAAACAGAAAAAAATCTCCAAAAATGGGCAGAAAACAGAAAACAGAAAAGAGAAAATTTTCAAAAATCAATAAAGCGTGTTCAGCGTACACTAAACGAAATTTTTCAAAACATTGAACTTTTTTTATACACTTTTTGAGTGATCTGTGCTTCTTTCATTGAATTTTCTAAACCTTACAGTTGGCTAGAGCAAAAAGTGTAGACCTCAGGCACGGATTGCGCGTCTCCCGCTCGGAATTGGTGTATTTTGGATCAGTTGGCAGTCGAGCGGGAGATGGAAAACGATAGGCAGCGTGCGTGGCATGATATCGAACACCCGCTCGGATTCGCAACTGCGCTCCGATGCAATGTTTGACGTAGGCGATTTTCAGCCAAATCCTATGTTTCATTTTCATTCTTCCGTTTTGTAACCCGTTCGTGTCCTCGTTTAGTTTACGAAACCGAATTTCCTCACCGATTTTCACTTGAATAAGCCAATTTCTATCTGACACTTGATATATCACCCAAACTGGTCTGTCTCAATCCAAATTCACTGAACTGAAATTCATATTCGCCATTCCGGAAATAATCCGAAGTTTTGTGGCCGGTTTACAACTTCAACCATCCGCTTTCTAACCTGGCTTCGCAAATCTAATTCCGCTTTCGTCAAGCACGGGCTTTATAATTGTTAATTTTCAACAAAAACATATTTCCTTTCTTCGGCCAATTTTCCAGATTTCCAAATTGAATATGTCATCTTCAAAACGAAATTCGCCGAATTTTGACCCAGATTTGTTCATTTACGACCAGTCCCGTCAAAACTGGAAAACCAATTTGTTCGTTTTAAACCCAAACCCGTTGGATCTTGGGGTCATATAGTTGTCCAACCGGATTCTCCTATTTCAAATAGAGTCAGACAAGTACCGTCGTAATTCGTGAATTTTAATCCCAAACTTGTTCATTTTCACTAAACGTAACGCCAGCCGTTATTTTTGGAATCTTGTGGATAGTTTCCTATAGGATTTTATTGATTTTATCCTCGAAATGACCAAGTTCCAATCGCATTTCGCCTATAATTCAACCTAATTTATTCATTTTCACCAGCACCTGTGAATCTGGAGGCGTTTTCTATGGTCCTAGACTTTTTTGTAAAAAGTATTGATTTTTTAATAGGAAGAGTACAGAGATAAAACTCCTTACTGAGGGGCGCCGGTGGTTGCACGTTATCCTATTTATAGAGGTTTATCCGGTCGCATTGTCGGGCTAACGACAAAACCCTCACGAAATGGACGTCGTTGATCCGCTTTTTCTCCTAGAAGGTGTGTTCTACGTGAATTCCTTTGGAACACATTGAAGGGCTTTTCATGAATGCTAAATCACTAATATTTCCTTTAGCTCATCTATCCTCTCGGCGAATTTCAAAATAATGTTCTTGTCTGAACCACTCTTCAGGGCAGACAGCACGTCATGATTGGTTAGTGTTACTGGCCTACTTTTCACAACTCCAGTTTCGATTTCCTTATGGTGCCATCCTTTTCCAGAGTTGGCCTTGGGTTTGGTGACGAGTAACTGATGAGCGCTTGGAAAACGGAACTCCCGAATACAGGTTGGCGTAACCCGAATCTTTTGATGGTAAGAAGACTTATGCTCTGACTATCATTTTCAGCTTCTTTGTGTCTCTCGGAAAGTCCGACTAGAGGCGATAGGCGACCCTGAGGCAGCAAGCGGATGACCGTATGTGGTGGAGACCACAAGTCTTTAAAGCTTTACAGAAGGCGCTGTGAGCTTCTTTAACCTTAGTTACGCTCGACCGATACTCGGGCTGCACTATGTCGTGAAAATTTTCAGGCAATACTATAATCGTACGTTCAAGCACAGCATCGTCTACGACGAACATCAATGGCTACAGCTGATGTAGGTTTTCTTTTTTTCACTCATGTGGCACCATCCGCTGCTCTCACATTCGTACCTTTAACATCTATTTCAGAATCGTGAGAGGAAGCCGCGTCAAGAGTCCGAAAAGTGATGGATTGCAAGGTCGTGACGAACGTCATTGGTTTCCTCTTTTACCAAAGTTCCTGATTGTCTCAAGATTGTGCAGTTACTTTGTAGTTCGTTTCCTTTTCATCTATGTTCTGGAGTTATCATTGAAGTTTCATATGATCTCATGGCACAGTGCTTCTATACCTCCGCTTCATGTTGTTGCAAAAAAATTGTTGTATTGCGAGGCGAAAGTGAGGAAAAATCCAAGCATTTTCTAGAACAGCGAAAATTTGGGAACAGCGAAAACTTCTGAAAAACAAAACTCCTCCTGAAACATTTCTGAAATTTGCCTCCTGAAAAGCTTTCTCCGGAGCCCTGCTTATTTTTTAGACCTGCTCCATTAGGTCTTCTAGTTATCTCTGAGGAGGCATAAGTGAATGTCAGGTGTAGGTCTTTGGGCGAATTTTGTTTTTTTTTCGCTTTATTTTTACAACATACATATCCTTATTTCACTGTTTTGGTTTTTTGTTGAAAAGGAATTAATGCCCAGCTTGTGCTACGCGTAGCCGTATTTCCTGCTGTTGGAAGGCAAATAAAAAAAGGTACAGAAACGCTCTACAGAAAATGCTGGGTGAATGGTCATCACAGTTCAAAAATAACGAAGGGCGATAAAAAGGCTAGTATCAAAGTGAATGTGTGGCTCCGAGCATCACAACATAGATAAGCAACCATTCAAAACAAAAATATGAGCAGTGAAATAAGTTGTTGTAATTCTGATCCAAAGTCCGTTTGTGAAAACGTTGTTGAAATGCTTATTTACAGTTTTTCAAACATGTTATTCATGTTCTTGCTTTATTTCTAATAATTTGGTTCCCATCTATGTTCCAAACGTGAAGTCCAGTGTTTTAAAAATAGTTACGTTGTTGTAAACCATGATCCTCTCGTTGTACTGTTATTGTAATGAGTATTTGAAGAGAATTTCTATCATAAAGACTATTTTTGCTTGTGGTCATTGCATTAAGAAACTAATATTTGGGCTTGGGCTTCAACCAGAAGCAAGACGGTAAGGTAAGTCAATGCCAGCATGTAGTGGTTTGCTGAAACAGTGTGTACCCGTAGTATTAAGCTACTAAAATTAGTGGAAAGTCCTAGGGATTGAAGAGGATAATGGAGGGTTTCCCCTAACCCTGTAACGAAGCGAGCGGTGAACTGCAGGGGCAAGAGGGGCTCACCAGCAGTGCGTTTCCGCGCTGCGACAGCTCGCGCAAATCGGGACTCCCTCTCCACCTCCTACGCTCTCGCCGGGTCTGATGAGCCACGCAGGATAGCGCCCGACCCTGAGCGCGAGAAGCGCAATCCGTGCCTGAGACGCTCAAGAATTGCAGATTATGAGTGCGATGAGATGACAAATGTTCATCGAACCTTCCTTTCCCAGGCAATAAAAGCTCGATTATTTATTAGAAACTCAATACATATGTATGCCTGTACAAGGAGTACGTATTGAAGTCGGAGCGAGTTTTCCGTTCCTGAGTGTACATATTTTGACACTTATTGCGGGATAACTGGTGGTTTGAACACTATACTACTCCTCAGAGCTAAAAGTCACGCCCGTACCGCGCGCTCGTGCCGTTAGAGTATAAATGACCTGACGTGCCGTTCGCTCCAACGTTGAGAGCCTCTCGTAGATCTGTGGCAGAATTATCATCTGCCTCATAGGCTCACCATCGAGTTCTTGGCGCTTAATCTTAACTGAATTCTGTGCCATCTGCGTTGCAGTGAATTAAAACACGTATATAGAGTTTTGCGCTCATGGTACAGTTGGGGCCAACATTACCCCGCTCTACCAAAGCGGGTACGCTGGGGAGCGGGTATTCGTAGAGGCTTGACTCTGAGAGAAATGGCCGCTGCGGCTCCGCGATAGTGCCGCCTTGGCGCGTGCAGGCACCGGAGCGGCACTATCGCGGAGCCATAGCGGGGACCCGACAGTACCGCTTCGGCTCCGCGATAACGCCGCAGCGGCTTCGGGAGAGTGTTTGATATGAAGCTCAGGCGAAAAAAGTTGTCGAGAATTCGGCGAGAAGTTGTCCAGAATTTGTACGAATTCAGGACAATTTCTCGCCTAATTCTCGACAACTTTTCGCCTAATTCTCGACAACTCCTCGACTCATTCTCGACAACTTTTCGCCTAATTCTCGACAACTCCTCGACAATTTCTCGTCGGATTCTCGACAACTCCTCGTCTTATTCTCGACAAATTTTAGTTTTATTCTCCACAGCAGCTTTTCGCCTGACTTCTCCTCTCGAGAGTCCGTCACAAATAATTTAAAATAAAATAAGTAAATAAGAAAAAGAATATATATGAACACATGTATATCTAAACAAACGGTTTGATTACGAAAAGAGATATCTCACTATCTACATCTGTGGGACTTAAATGAATCAAAAGCGTCAGTTTTTTTGATAACTTTGTAAGCACATAATTCAGCAGCAGTAATTATTCTTTTATTTTTAGACCTTGTAATTTTGTCGAACGATTTTTTTCCAAGTTTCGTTCGTTCGATGTTTCATCGGACAATTTTTTTTCGAATTTCGTTCGTCCGAAATTTCGTCAAAAGAATTTCCTTCTCGATTTTCATTCGTTCGAGATCTGGTTTTGCGATTTTTTTTTGAAAAATCGTTGGACTTTGAACACGCTTCTTGAACCCTAGGTTACGCTGTTTCTTTATTCCTCGGGCCGAGTTGACGTGAGGGTGAGCGAACGCGACTTGCGTAGAAATTGAATACTTGTGGAACATTCATTCTCTGACCGAGCGTTGTAAATAAATCGTTGAGACCGGTTTCGAAAAAAAGATCCGAAACTTCTAAGGAGTATCGAAAAAATCCTAAACTTCGAACGAAATTCGAAAAGATCCAAAATTTCGAACGACTTTCGAAAAAAATCAAAATTTCTATTAGATTCGAAATTCGTTCGTTCGACCTAGGAAATTTCGAAAAATTTTCGAGATTTGTGTTTAGAATTTTTTTCGAACAAACTTCGAAAAAATCCGAAATTTCGCTTAGTTTCGAAATTCGTTCGTTCCAACTTCGAAATTTCGAAAGGTTTTTGAAATTTGTTCGTTCGAATTTTTTTAATTTTTCGTTGTTTCGAACGATGTTTTTTTCAGTTTTCGTTTGTTCGACATTTTTTTTCGAAATTGTACAACTATAATGCTATTCAACATTCAAGGCGTGGCCATTTTCACACAGTATTCGACTTTCCTCGTTGAGGCGTACGCTACTTATATAAGCAAGAATGCGTTTTTGAAATTCCCGAATGTTTGAATTTTTCGAAAGAAGCCCTTCTCAAATTTTCGAATGAATGACTAAATCCGAGTAAGAATCCACAGTTTTTTTTCTCGGATGAATAAATAAATTTGTATACCCGTTATGAATTCGATTGGAATGAATAATCGGAAAATCTATCTAACACATCATAAATACTTTGAACTTTTTTTCAGGCTGAATAATCATGTGTAGTGACCCAAAAATGGTTTAAAATTCGAAAAATCAAATCTTTCGGTGGGCGGACCCCAGGTAGCGGACGCCTCGTCAACGGTAACGGGTCAGCAGATCTCGAATGGTAGGTACCTGTGGTGGTGCCTGTTAATACTCTAGGATGTGAAGACTGGCCTCGCTCATGTGCCAACACAAGGCTCGGGTCACACCTATCCATGCGGTGAAGGAGCAACTCAATTGGGATAGGACACTGTACACCAATAGAATGCCAAATAATTGATGCAAGGTTAAGAGGTTCATATTTAGGCCAGAACTGAATCACTTAAGATTTTTTTCGATTGAATATTCCTAATTCTCAACGTCATTTTGATAATTCTAGAACAACTTTTTGAATAATGATATTTAAAATCCCATTTTCCAGTAACGAATCATAAAAAGAAAGTTCAGTACTTGGAATCGCGAAAACTCTGAAATTTAGTTACTTCATTTTACAATCTTCCGGTAAAACCGATATGTCAAAACTCGAAAACATGGAAAATCCCATAGAAATGTGATGTTCAAGAGTTCGGTGGAATAAATTATAAACGATAACCAGCTTGCTCAAGTTCGATGTGTCCTGAATTCTCGACAAGTTTTTGACACATTCTCGTTTCGGAGAAAAGTTTTCCAGAATTCTCACGGAATTCTCATCAACTATGTCCTTCTCCTGAGTTCTCGACAACTTTTCCAGAATTCTGGACAACTTCTCCGAAATTCTCGACAACTTCCCCATCTGCCAGAATTCTCGACAACTTCTCTCCACTTTCTGAACAACTTCCCGATTATCGACCGATTCTCGACAACTTCTCGATATATTCTAGACAACTAGTTTTACCTGAGGAAGTTATTAAAGAATTATAAGACAACTAGAGGGGGTCTAGTTGCAATAAAAAAATTCGCACCTGCGGTCGCTACGTCCTTTGTCTGATAAGGACAGAGGCTACCGCCGCTTTTGCGCACAAGGAAACACGGTATGCACCTCAAACTTGGGTATATTGAACCGGCGACAATTTCGTTTCACCACACAGGACAGTGCATCGTACTCCACGCGGGTTCGCTGCTGCATCCTCGCGGAGCCGGCGCGGTTCTGACGCGGAGCTGCTGCGGTACTATCGCCGCGATGTCGAGGCTCAAGACACGGCAGCAGAATCGCCTGATCACGGAGCCGCTGCGGCACTATCGCGGTACAGTCAAGGATCGCGGTACTTTACCGGCACTGGCGCGGTTAATTTTTTCAGAGGAATGGATTTCGTGCTTATTTAGTGGCTTGCAGGGACCAGCCGACTTCCCAACGAGTGCCTTCATCTCCCTACATGAATCTGTTCCAAATTGAAGAACCCCGGAGGGTTGGTTGGTTTAGTTCACCTCGGCGAGGATCGAACCCGACCGTATACAGCGAACAGCACCGTTTCCTCCCACCACGCCACACATGCCCTAATGGATAACCACTACAGCGAGATAAAAGTGTCTAGCGTGGTACAACTGCAGAGAGCCTGGGTGAAGTACATCCTCACCCTTTCGGCTTAGCTTCGAAAAATCCAAAAAAATCCTGCTGCAAATCGCGGTACACGTTTTTTTTCTGTTTTCTGTCCAATTTTGCCTATTTTTACAGAAAACAGAAAACAGAAAAAAATGGCCAAAAATGGGCAGAAAACAGAAAACAGGAAATTCCGCACATCCCTGATACCCAGAGATTGATATACGCCAAAAACTTCATCCTTATCTTCAAGGAGGAGGGGCACTCAGGAATCAAGACAAAAATAATGTGAATGACGGATTGGAATCGCTATCAGTTGAAGTGTTTCTAATAAATTTCCAAGAAAACACTGACTGATAGAGGTATTAGGAATCTGATGTAAGGTTTTTCTTCGTTTCTATAAATCCCGAATTTCGTTATGATCAAAATGGTGTCCCTAAAACTGCTTCGAACCCACTCCAACGGAAATTTAACCCCTCAAAGACTGTGAACCAGAACGGCGATAATTTCGCGGACGACTTGTCGCCTGTCCGCCTTTTCTAGTCATTAGCAGCCATCGCACTAAAGCAGTCCACAAAATAAAGCTTTGAGCATAACAAATGAAAGGGCATACGAATTTCGATTGAAATCTATTGTGCGTCTCGTCCCTATTAAGACTGCGGCTCTTCTTTTTGTCGGGTGGGGCGAAGGGATACCGCAACGTTTCTTCCTTATTCGAGCAAATTGCGATTTCGCGTTCGGCTGGGTTGCTGCACACAGCGACCGGGCTATATTATCAAAAACTACTGATGTTGAACTGTGCTTGTGAATAAACTCTTCCACTCAATTTTTTTAAAGCCATCGCTGTATCAGCGCCAAATCCTTTTGACTGAATGAGAGGGTCAACGACTGATTTGAAGACAGGAAACTGCAGGGTAGTCTGCAGTCAGCTGTAGCGTACCTTGGAAAGCAAGCTTGGGGAAACTAAAACGCAGAGCCATAACTCGCCTCAACCTGTCCCCACGTTCGCGCGGATTCAGTGTGAATCTTCTGATCCTCTTCATCTGCATGCTCCTCCTCGGCCACATCTCCAGTCTCAGCACCCATATCCTTGATTTTCAGTCCTTCCAACCTGAAAGGCACAAGTTTTTTCGCACCACTTTGTTCTGAACAACACCAGGTACTATCCTAGACGGGGGGGGGGGCACCCAGGACTCAAGACTAGGATAGAGCCCAGCACCAAACAATACCAACATGAGAACACTTGCCTTCCTTGGTTAGTGTCAGTGTAGTCGATCCATTCGCTTTCCTCGCCACTAGCCTGCCCAGCGACAGCACCGTTACCCCTTGGACGCACTTGGAATTCACCTTCCTCGACGATGCGACTATCATTATCCATTTGCAGTTGGTCACTCTCCTCCTGAATTCCTAGTGAATAACATTTCGAAATAGGTCACTTACATGAAAGAACCTGTCGTACCTGTCTTTTCACTTTAAGTTCAAGAATGTGTCCAACATCTTCCATCTTGACAACATTCTTCTTCTTCTTGTCCTTCTTTTTGGCGAAAAACGCGCTCAGATCGTCCGACATCCTGACCTGGTTCTGCTGCTAATTGTTTGCTCCACTATTGAGTAATGTTTGACGTACGAGATACTTTCACAGTATCAAGACGATATCTGAAACGCCACAAAATGAGAACGGCTTACGGCCTATTCAAGCATTTAGATTTACGGTCTTTTTTGCACATTCACTGTGCGGCATTTTACGGGCAAATCACGGGGAGAAACGATGTGGTAAGAATTGACGAGGTTTTCCAAATTTTTGGCATTTTTTCGTTCCCGTCTGCCGGTCTATTTTCACGTATTCGTTTCTGGCTTAAATTCATTTTCCGCTTTCGTTTCTACATACGTAAAAAAGACCTTACCCGCGCATATAACCCTGCCCGTAAAAAAGACCATACCCTGCCCGCGTACTCATGGCATTAGCGAAAGTTTAAAACATTCACGACCACGTGTCGCTCCGGCAGGGTTGAGCAGGACGTTGCGACCGGTGACCAAAATTTTACGACCCCCCTTGTGACCAAATTTTTTACGACCCCCCCAACTGGCTGAAAAAAAAATTCACGACCAACAAGTACCTCGGTAGCGGAAAGTATTTCTATAGAATTTCATTGGCAACAATGCTTGACAGCAGTATCAAGCATTTTATCAGGTTTTTTGTTCATTTCTATGCGTAAATCTTTGGTGCCCCCCCCCGTCTAGGATAGAGCCCAGATGTGTTCCTTTACTCTCATCATATCCATTGGGTTACGATGGATGAAATCTGGGCTTGAAACTAGTTGGTGGGGGACACTCGAGATTCATTCAGAAAAATGGGGATTTACTCTGCAGGTACACGTGTAGGAGACGTGTTAAACGTGTCGTATCACGAAACGTGGAAAGAAGGTTTCATCTCAATCATTTCTTTATGAATTTCGAGTGCCCCCCCCCCAACTAGTCTCATACCGAAATCTGGGGTTTGAGTTTTATGATTCTGTTGTTCTTACGAGACGATTATAAATTGCCAACGGCACCAAGTTCTCACGGTGAACAAAATTGATGATACCCATTTGATAAAGGGTAGGGTATAAAAGAAATGAAGAGCGGTGTGTTACATCCACACACCATCTTTCTCCAGAGGTAGACTGGATCATTTCAAGCGAACTCTTGGATCATTTCAAGCGAACTCTTGTTTTCGATTACCACAGCGCAGAAAGGTGGCTGTTTTCGTCAGAATCTCTTTATCACTAGTAATATTTCGCCTAGGCTCACCGCTCCGCTACTGGTGATAATCGAAATCCACAGGTCACTAGGGGTTTTCCAGTCTAAGCGGCTGAAGCTCTGGGGTGCGTTCCAAGAACATTCCCATGGTGAAACGCGTCCATGGAAACAAAGCCACGGCCGCGTGGAAGCATTTCACAGTTATGAATCGTAGCTGTGGGAAGCAAACCTGACCATGGAATGGCCTTTTGTCCTTCCACGCCGTCGTGGGAACAAACTTGGAACGCACCCCAGAATAGGCTAGGAAGTAGGGAAGCATCCTCACCAGTGATAAAGATATCACGATATCAGGCCCTAATCATGAAAACTCTGGAAAGAAAAACTTATACACTTTTTTTTATACAGGGGTGCGTTCCAAGATGATTTCCAGGGGAGGAGAGAAAAAATGGGTCTGATAAGATATAACGAATGATAATCTAACAGATAGGCTCATTTCATGTGATCTCTCAAACTACCATTGGTCAGCTCTAATCAGATTCATTTTTTCTCCCGTGGAAATCTTCTTGGAACGCACCCCAGAAAACCGTGAGAATTTTGTGCCGTTGGCAAATTATAATCGTGTGTTCTTGCGACGTAGTCCTCCAGAGAGATCCTCCGACCCCCCCAGTCCCTTCTGACTAGAAAAAACAGATTATTAGATGCTTTCAGGGTCAAGCGGGAGCTGCGCAATTTTTCGAAATCGGAGCCCCCCCTTCCGTCAACATTTCTCCAAAATTCAAAACTTTTTCGATCCTCTCCCCGAGGCGCTACTTCTGCAGTTTATATTTGATAACTAAAATCGTCAGACGTCGTTCAATAGTCGGAATCAAACGTCTTAAAGCTGAGAAATGCTACGATCCTTCCCTTTGGTAACCAAAAATATCAAGAATTTTTGGAATATCTTCACCAAATTTTCA
The DNA here is from genome assembly GCA_029168955.1 of Aplectana chamaeleonis. NCBI lineage: Eukaryota > Metazoa > Nematoda > Chromadorea > Rhabditida > Cosmocercidae > Aplectana > Aplectana chamaeleonis. Next base: position 38,376 of record JAPDOI010000981.1, on the reverse strand, counting down.
TTTTTGGTCCGAAAGTTTTGCGCCACCCCCCCCCCCCAGCTGCGAAAATTCGCAACCCCGCTTGACCCTGCTCAGAACGTCGGAGGGCCGCGCCCGCGTACCCACCACTCAGCGAGGCGGGGCCCCCCTCCGCGCCTGGCGCCCTTCAGGTCCCCGCCCCAGCCCCATGACTCATAATGGGCGCGACGCCCGGACATCCGAGCGAAAGGGCGCGGGGCCTGGGCAGAACATCTCCACTGTGTCATCGCTTAAATTATTGATTCCTAGTATATAACGATATCCGGGAACCACCTCTCCCACACTTTGGGCGGGTGCTATACCCTTCTCCAAAATTTTCCAAACCCCATGATGGGTGTCCCATTCAAGTCTAATCAATAGACTGGGGAACTTACCGTACTGCCACCCCGCGAAGTGCGCGATGATGTATCGTCGATCACTGCTCGAGAGATCGCCGCGTCGAACACATGGGGCACGCACGCAAGCGAGGAGGTAGTGATAGGATCTTTACCTTCTCGCTTGCGTGCGTCCCACATGTGTTCAACGCGCCGCTCTCTCGACCAGTGATCGACCATAAGTATCTACTTACTTAGTGGTGCCTGCAGTAAAGTCACCATAAAATTGTGCTCCGTATATGGCACGGGTTTGATTCTGGCGTCCAGCGTATCATGCGATTTGCCCGAGCGAACATGTTTTCCTCTGTTTCGAATTTTCCCTGCAGGGCCAAGCTAACAAAATTTGGTGGCGCCCCCGCCTCGCGCCTACTCAGGTACTCACAACGACGGCCGGCGAACCATTCCCTGCTGGCCCGCGGTCTCCGTCCTCCGGCCGTCCGCTTTTGATTCGCCGGCCAGCCGTATGTTGACGGCCCGCCGACCTTTACCAGATGGCCCGCGATCATTATTTGTATTATTGTTTACCTCAAGCATGTCACCCCGTCCCCACGGCGGAGAAACGCCCCGCCTCGGTCCGCCGCAGTCTGCGGTGAGGAACCACCCTCCCCGCGGATCACGGCGAAAACCGCCCCCCCCCCAGCCGTGCAGATACCCCTATCCCCTCAGCGGTCAAAAATATGCTGGCCTCCGGAGAGTGACTCGAAGTCACCTTCCAGGGCCGGCATTAGAATGTCGATTGAGGACTCTAGTGAGATAAGGCGCCTTTTATACCGGCTGTGCACATGATAACCACGTTACGACGAGATCAGTCGTGATCAATATCAATTGTCTTTCCAACCGGCCGGATTGAAGATGGTGTGGCGTGTTTTGTGGTTCGCGGGCGAGCCAATATCCGCGCTGCGTGTGTGTCCATGCAGCATGGTTCGCCGCTGGCCGGCACCCTTGAAATGTGGGGCGCTGGCTGTCGTTTTCAGCATAGAGGTTCGCCGGCCGTCGCCCTGACTACCTGAGTAATGATTCTCCGCTTGCAAAACATGGCTCCCGCAGCTCGCCCTTGGTCGGAAATTTCCGGGCACACGGCCCTCCGACGTTCTGAGTGGATGCCTTGATATTCTCCATCTCATCAAGAATTCAAATCCATCTTCCTCACAATCATACGTGGCCACACAAATCGAGAAATGCATCATCAAGCCACATTTCATGGCAGCCGAGGCATTCACATGAAAAATCAGTTTTCTCACGAATGCCTACGGCCCTGTTCTTCATTCTCGACACCAAATGACGTGAACAAGGAAGAAAAGCTAGCGCAGTAGAGGAAGCAATAGAACAATTACATCAAACAGAAACAAACAACGCACACAGTTGTACAGCAAATGAACACACTGGTCAGTCATCAATAACGATCCATCGCTTCGATGAGCAAACAGAGGAAAGCAGAGGTACACACAAGCATAGTGGCGCCAACAGCTAGATCTCCGTCAGAATCCGTGACAATCGAAGCACACTCACCACTCTCCTATCAGGAGCAGAATACCCGCAGGCACAAATCCCACAACGCTGACGACGGCAATGATTGAGAATGAACCACACTGCTCACAGAGTTGGAAGCATGATTAGGCTTCCAAACTCGAAACACAATAGCATTCCTTATCAATGACGCCCAAAAAACCTACGAATCGATCCATTTTTGACCGCATGCGATTGCAATCGGCAGGGTGATGACAAGAACGCACCCTGCCAATTCGAGGTTGTATGCCTCAGCAAAAGACTTGATGCTCATGTAGAGTCCTTTCACATACCGTCCTTCTCTAGGGATCAGCAGTTAAGGACCTGCCTGGACCACGAAGTAGGAAAACAGCACCACCGGTAGTGAAGATATAACAAAATCGGAAAGACGGCATCAACTTTCAACTTGCCGCGCTAAATTCATTGTGTGAGTGAATTATCCGCTAGGATAGGTGAGAAAGGGGTGAATATCCCGTGAAAATGGGGTGAGCTTGGAGCGAGAAAGGTGCGAGTTTACCCCGAAAATTATACGAATTTGAAGGAACACAGCATAGAAAGTCCCGCTATGTCTGCAACATAGGCGTAATCTTCACCAAAGTCTGTGGTGAGGAGCCACCCCCTGCGGACCGCGGCGTAATCCGCCCCCTCCCCAGCCCTGAGGATACTCACTGTATCCTCCCAGCGGCCAAAAATATGCTGGCCTCCAGAGAAGGACTCGAAATCACCTTCCACGGCCAGCATCAGAGAGCCGAATGAGGACTCTAGCAAGATGAGGCGGCTTTTAGACCGGGGGTCATATTCGCCAATAACCCGCCGGGTAGTCGAAGGGTAAATGAGGTGAAATTTCAGTACAAAACGCGCGCTCCACGGCCACCTCTCGCCTCCCTTGGCTTCCCTCGCGACCGCCGGAATTTTTCGAATAGCATGGCTGAAAAATGGCCGCTTCGCGATGGAATCTTTATCTTTTGCAGTGATATCGATACGTAAAACGGTTTGCATTTCCATCTTACATGGTGTTAGATGGGTTGATCTGCTCCTCTGCCGCGCGCGGTATCATCCCTTCCGCTTCCCTTCGACTACCCTCGGCGGGTTGTTGGCGAATACGACCCCGGTTGTGCTCATGATATGCACATTAGGACGTGATCATTCGTTTTATCATGTTTTCACTGAAATGTTTTCACTTGTTTGGAAATTTCTGAGATGCCAGCACTGGCGGTAATTTCACTCTTTGCACTGGTTGATATCCAGCCGCTCAGCAAATCCACCCTTTGCGGGAATAAGCTTTGATGACAGCGCTAAAGGTGAATTTGATGCCTAATGATAATAGTGTTAAAGGCCGCATTCCTCGAAGCATCAAGTCTCGAATTGGCAGAGTACGAAAACTTCCTCACAGCGATAACAAACGTACTCGAAAACAAGTAACAAGTAATGGAAGGAACTACTCCCATTTATTCACCTTCACCCTACTCACCATGTCAACGGACGATAGCAGCACTTTAAACGGTGAAGAAGCTGATTCTACTTCCGATTCAGAACCGTCTACATGCGAAATCCTTATGAATAGGATATGCGAGGCACTCAAGACGTTGAACAATGAGAAGGGATCGAGCAGGAACGAAATTGCTCGTTGGATTACAGCTAATGGACACTATTTGGGGAAGAACATGAAAGAATGCTTCGAAAACCTCGAGCACTGTCTCGGGATGGCACTGAAGAACAAGCAGATTAGACTCTGTGGATTCCTAGGCAATCGATACGCTCGTTACTCACTCAGACCGGAACCTGCCAGAGCAGAGAAAACGTCCAGGGCAGAGAAAAAACCGAAGCAGAACAAGTTCATGGACAAGGTGCCCAGGCCGAAAATCGCTCGTTCCAACAGAAGATGCAATTAGCAAGGGATATTCTCACGTCGGTAACATTGATCTCCGCTTCACAATCACGGTTATACTAGACATACTCGTTGCAACTCGTACTCGCCAATAAACGTGCAATATTTAATCAAGACCACCACAGAAGAACTTAGGCCCCTGTCAGAGTTGGTTGAGTGAATCACCGTGGCCAGCCTGGTCGATACGTATGAGAAACATGGACGATGGAGGTTGCAAAACACACCCGGTGTATCCGTGTGTGTCTGACGCGGTCAATATGTATGAAGTGTGTGGAACGATATCATGGATATCATTCATTTCTTACCTTATATCATGTGAACACCGGTCGGGTCAGCCACATCAGGTATTTTTTGCATCCCACCTCATGCATCTCTTTCATAATTATCGACCGGGCTGGCGATCATCCAACTATGACCGAGGCCTTATTGGCCAACCGGTTCGGACACTCAAATCCTTCGAGTGTTTTGAACATTATCGTCGCCGCGTCGGTGGCCGCTCGCTGGCTCGTCCCGCGCGGTGAAAAGTTTCTTAAGGGGTCCGCAGAGTTGAAGTAGGCGTTGCTCGCAGCGACGAACAGCACTGGGTGATGCAATATCGATTACATTCGACGACGATGGCGACCGACGCGGCGTGATGGGCGACGAGGGGTCACCGCAGAGTGTATTGACGCAGCGACGGCCCTGCATCACTGCCAGCGAGAGGCCATCGATAATGTTTCGGAACATTTCTGTCGCCGCGTCAAGGCTGACGCTCGGCGACCACTCGCCGGTCTCTGCAACTCTGCAGACCCCTTTAGTCCACCGTTCGTCCCGCGGGTGCCGCACTTGCGGTGAGGACTATGAAAGATGCCTTAGAGGGGCCAATGAAGATTCATTGACAAAAATGAAGGTTTCTGCCAATATCATTTAGTGTAGCCACCAGCGGTTGCACATTCACTTATCAATAAGAAGCGGTTGGTCGGAGATCAATGTGAATGAAAATCATTGCAGCACACGGCTTCCGCTCAATTAGTGTCGAGGGTGTTACCTAGCTAGAGAGACTGACCCCAGCGCAAACTGGAGTTTCTAAAAATGATCGGCTCTATCCTAGACGGCGGAGGATGGGGGCACCCAAGATTTTTAATAGAAATGAACAAAAAAAAACAAATCATTCGAAGGCTCTAGTGGGATGAACTTTTCTCATGAAGTTTCTCTAGTGGACCGTCTATTCCGAAGGAATACCAAAATTTCGGTCCAAAATAAACAGTTGGCGAAGATATCCCGAAAATTCTCAATATTATTCGTCACCAAAGGGTACGATCGTAGCATCGCTCAGGTTTTAGACGCTTGAGCCTGACTACTGACTAAATTTTTGGAGTCTGAAAGTTTTAGTAATCATATATTAGGTTGATCAGAAAGTCTTGGCAGCAAAACAAATTTATCCCAAGAAAAATCGTGAAAAGTGGGGTTGTTGCTGGTACACAGGTGCAACACCGAGAACCTTCTGGAAGCTTCCATAGTAGGGGTATATAAGGGCGCGAGCTCGTTTGGGACGGTAGCTACAATGGATCTCACCCAACCTCAACTTCGACTACTTATCTTCTACGAGTGGCGTCGCGGCTCCTCAGCGTCCGAAGCCGTCACCAACATCAACGCTGCAATGGGCGAGGACAGCGTTTCCTACCGCACGGTGGCCCGTTGAATCTCCCATTTCAAGGACGGAGATACAGACTTAGAAGGCAAACAGACAAACTGCTGTGCTGCTTCTGGGACAAGCGCGGGATGCTCTACTATGAGTTGCTCCCTCAAGGGAAGACGGTCAGCGCTGCCGTATACTGACGTCAGTTAGAGGAATTGGCCATCGCCCTGCGAGAGAAGCGCCCGAGACACGCTACGGTACACCTCCTTCACGATAATGCTCGACCCCACATCGCGAAGGAAACCCAATCCAAACTGTAGGAGCTGAACACGCAAACGGTACCCCACCCGCCTTACTCTCCTGACCTTGCCCATTCTGACTTGCACCTGTTTCGTCCCCTTAAGACATTCCTGGCTAAAAATACTTTCGCTGATTATGATGCCATTGTGAAGGCTATTGGTGACTTCTTCGATTCCCAGTCCCCTGCTTTCTGGGAGAAAGGGATCAATGACCTGCCTGACAGATGGACCACTGTCATAGCTAATGAGGGAGACTATATTGCTGACTGAATTGTAGTGTTAGAAAAAGAAACTATTACATTTGAAAAACCTCAAGAAAGTTGCCAAGACTTTTCGATCAGCCTGATATAATCTGCCCAGAAATCGCGTCTCGGGAAGGGGTGGGGGGATCGCAAAAATTTTGGATTCTGGGAAAAAATTGATGGTGGTGGTTGGTCCGATTTCAAAATCCAGCGCAAACAAGCTCCACAAAACACCCGGAAACTTCCCTCTTTAGGTTGATTACTGAAAAGTACTTTCCGCATAAGTATGCTTGGTAGTAGCAGAAGCCCAAATGAAAATCATTTCGGCTGTATTGAAACGTAACAGTGAAAGTGCTGGTAGTGGCCTGCCCAATCAACATTCAGTGCACATCGTGTTATTCCGTCCATCGATTTCGTCTTCACGGAGGAGGGGGACATGTCACAAACAGTATTCATCGCAGCATTGTGATTTTTCACGCTGATAGCAATCGAAATGAAAAAGATCAGGGCTACCGCTAGCATTTCATGAGGCGCACCCGTGATAAACTGGCACCAGCGTATCCAAAAATCGATTGAATTGTTCTAGACAAACATGTCGGCGGTGCAATTCCACCTCGAAAACATCTGTATTAAAAGACACCAGACAGAACGATACTGTGCCCGGGAGTCATGTACAACTGCAGAAGCTCGCACTGGGAGTAGTAAAAACGTTGAGTGAATATTCGGCACTTTTCAGAAATATTTGCTAGATAGCTATAGCTCATCTTTCTCATTTTGAGCCGGTCGAAGTAGGGCTTTTCGGGTTTATGATATCAAAAGAATCTCCTTATCATTGTTGTATTTTGCCATGCCCGGCCGCTCCGCTACTACCATTCATTTCCCAGCTACTCGCACTCGTATCATCACAATCGTAGATGCGGAGCGGTTGTTTTTCGAAAAATTCCACAATGGAAATGAAGAAATCATGCTCAAAACCGCTCCACTGCTGTGATAGTGATACACAAAACTGCGAGTAGCCGGGAAATGGAGGTTAGCTGTGCCCGGACTCATCTGAGCAAGCTAGGCTTTAGTCTCGGTCAAATTTTCTTCCAAACAGGAATTTTAAAAATTAGGGGCTTTCAGAATGGCGCCGTGGCGAAACTCGTTGCCGCCGGGGATGTGTAGAAACGATGAGGAGTGCTACGAAGCGAAAATCACGACGAGCGACGGCAGCGAGTTGAGTGAGCGCTAGGGTTGAGCAAGGTTGCGACCAGGGTTGAGCAGGCCGTTGCGCCAATTTCCGACGGAGCTACGACCCCCCCTGTTGTACAAAATTTCGGAGAAATGTTTACGATACCTCCCCCCCAATTTGTATTTGGCACCCAGGGCGACTATTTTAGCTTACCGAGTGGTTTGGAGATAATCCCCTTTCTAATCCATTCATTTTACGAGCCCCCCCAATTTTCATTTTTTTGCACAACTTTACCAAAAATTTTACGACCCCCCCGTTATGTAGAGTCGCAACGCTGCTGTTGTTGTTGCCCATCTTCCACCATATACACTGATCCTGGATCCAACTTACGGCACGTAGACGACATAATCGAAGCAGATGGCCTCTTCTTTGGCGGATCCCGGAATGGGGCATTATTCAAACCTCTTTTTATATATATATATTTTTTTTGTTTTTTCATTCTTACATGATCAAAGTGACAGGGAATTGACTACTTCCTCTTGTTTGAGCCAGAGATCTTCGATTGTAAAGTGCGTTGGCTTTCTAGAGTATGAGAACAGGTGAGGTACTGTGTATTCCTCGAGCCCGCAGTCAGGGCAAAGTGGGATATCGGCTGCTCCTATCTTATGCAGATACCATTGCAACTCTGCTCAACCCTGGTTGCGTCTCGGCGCGACGGGAGTGGGGGGGGGGTCGTAAAATTTTTGGAGGAGAAAAGAATTTTTTTCAAACCATTTGGTAAGCGAAATGAGGTAGACTCTGGCCAACCCCTAGTGGCCTGTGGATTTCGATTATCACCAGCAGCAACGCGGTGAGCCTCGCTGAAATATAACTGGTGATAAGAAAGACGAAAAAGTCACTGCTCCGATCTGTGATATCCGAAAACAGGAGTTCACTTGAATTGAACCAGAGTCTAGTGATAGTCGCCTACTGAGTAAGACCATTGTTATACCTGAAGTTTGCGACCGCGACAGGTGCGGTCAACTGTTACAAATCGTGTCGGGACCAGACCCACACAGCAGAAAAATGCTGTGGCAAGAACAGTTTGCAGCACCTGTCGCGATCGCTGGCTCGGAAGGGGATGTCATGCCTGAAATGTGGAAACCGTGCGGTAATCGGTCGCTGTCGCGGCTGTCCGTGGCAGGGCACTGCACTGCGACGGGTGTCAGCGACAGCGACCAAGCCAAATCCGGCATCCTGCCGGGTGTTTCTCGGCCCTGAGCGACAGCGATGGCCATTGTTATACCCCACGACAGGCCTGTCGCGGTCGCAGAGCACTGCTACGTCGCTGTCGTTGAGGGCCAGCCGTCGCTGTCGCTCACGGCCAAAAAACACCCGGCAGGATACTGGATTTGGCTGGGTCGCTGTGGCTGACACCCGTCGCAGTGCACTGCACTGCGACGGACAGCCGCGACAGCGACCGATTACCGCACGGTTTCCACATTTCAGGCATAACAGCCCCTTTCGAGCCAGCGACCGCGACAGGTGCTGCAAACTGTTCTTGCCACAGCATTTTTCTACTGTGTGGGTCTGGTCCCGACACGATTTGTAACAGTTGACCGCACCTGTCGCGGTCGCAAACTTTTGGTATAACAATGGCCTAATACTGCGGCGCGAGAGCAGCTGTGTCTGCAGAGGCCGTCACGAAATTTTGCGTTACGGTAAGTTTATGGTAGTTTCGGCAAGGTATCAGAATCCCATCGAAATTTCTATTGTGGTTATTCGGTGTGCTAAATATAAATTTGATGTCTATTTATAGGGGTGCGGGAAGGTTGGTACGCCGCGTGTCGCGTCGCGGCGTACCACCGTCAATTCATCGATGCACCGTGGAGTCAAAACAAACAAAATGATTGCATTTCAATTCGAGAACCGTCTTTGGATGCTAGGACATCGCATCTCGTTGTTAATAACCCAGAAATATGGCATTCTTAGCGATCTCTAATAGAACTTACCATGTTCACAGAGACCAGGCGAATAGGAAGTCATTCTTAAGTTACAGCTAGACGCCCCTCCCCTTCTATGAACCTCTTTTATGTTCACTGAACCTATCATATGAGTGTTTCCAAACATCTCGTTGAAGGGAAATGACCCAATCAACGCTTGGTGGTACGCTACGACGCGGAACGCAGCTCCTGCTCCCAGCCGCGCGCGGCGTACCACCTGGCCGCCGCCCCTATTTGTAGAGGGATCATAAATAGTTCCAAAGTTTTGGTCAACGGGGGATCGTAGCTCTGCCGAAAATTGGCGCAACGGCCTGCAAACCCTGCGCTCGAGGAAAACGGATTGTCCTGGCTGTGTTCGACTGGCTGAGACGAAACGCGGTGAAAAATGATACAACCTATGGATGAAAAAGGACTCAATCGCTTGCCAAACCGGTTGGGCGTGCAATACCAACTGGCCGAGCTAAAACCACACCTCGCCAATTAACGAAAACCTGGCTTCACACAATAAATAGCCAGCATTGTCTCGCCGGTCTCTAGAAAAACACTCAAATGACCGATTTTTCTATCCGTGGTTAGCCATGTATTAGAGAATAACAAACAAACAAACAACAAAAGCGTCAGGGCGCGGCACCCTTGAAGACCCTTTCACCGTTTACAGTTCCGCTCTTTTTCGGACGTAAACGAAGAAAAAACAGCCGGAATACCCTTATCGAAACGGAATTCCGCTCTGCTGTTGCGCACAACCGCTGTAACAGCACGCATCCAGCGGCTGTCCGCAAATGCGGAGCGGAACTTCGCTTCGATAAAATCAGTAACTCTTCTTGCGCTTACGTTGTACTTTCCCAAGGTTGCGTCGGAACTCGTCCGCGGCGCGATGTCTGAACTCGTCCGCCTGGCGTCCGAACTCGTCCGGCACGCAAATCGCCCAAATACATTGACATCAAGGGAAAGTGCTCGAGAACAGGATATGAGCACTGACTTATCACTGGTAGATAATGTATCGGGAAATACCAGCTTTTGGGGAAGGCATTAGTAATTAAGGAGGCCTTCAAAACAGAATGTTTTTTTTGTAATTGCACCTGGTTTAGTTAATGAATCTCTACCGGTGCATGAAACTGGCAGAATGTTTTCGTTTGCAATAGTGGACTTCTAGTGGAATCTTGTCTGGACACATACAGACCTAAGTAGTGATGCGATGTTTTTATGACTGTCAACTCAAGGAAAAAATACCAACTCATTCAAAACCGCTTCAAAATCAGTCAACCGAGTGCGGGAACCAGCGAGCTGCCTCGTCATGATTCTTCAGAAAACATAGAAAAACGGAAGATAGAAATCTACTGTAAGAACCACCATGAAAAAGAAACCCCGGAATCGTTGTATAAGAAACCGATGTCCCTAATATCAGAAAATGGAGCGCAATCACTTCATTACCAGGTTGTTCAATGAGTTTTGTCGTTCGATAAGAGAGGGCGTTGCTACTAGCCAAATTTTTTTTTGGTTTGTTGGTACCCTCTTCATATGAACGTATGTGAAGTTTCATTTCAATCTGTCAATTCATTCTTTGTTTAAAAAGCCATTTAGTGTCGCCATGTCACAGCAATGGAAAAAAAAATTGAATATAGTGCAGTGATAGAATTCCTATTTTCGAAAGGTGTAGCACCAAAAGGAATTCACGGACGAATGTGACAGAAATTATTATGAGCGTAAACACAGTGTAGAAGTGCACACTTTACAAGTATACAGACAAAAAATGTATTGAATCGCACAAAGGATATGTTGAAAGATAAAACAATAGGGAGATATTTCCCGTAAATTTCTTTTCCATCATTTCTCACGTTTTCACGGCGGTAACCCTCACAACACGGTCGGTTACTTGGAAAAGCCACCGATTGTAGCCTCAATTTTATCGGGGACCCCGGCGGACGAGTTCGGACAGCGCCGCGCGGACGGGTTCCGACGTAATCCTTTCCCAATGTTTCGTGCAGAGTACGGCCAGAAGATTTTGCTTACGCCTCATTTTGATAACGGTGAGAGACTTCAGGAACCGTCGTGAGAGTCCCTGCGCAGAAGCTTACATTCAGTAATTCTGGAATTCCTCAGGCCCCCACAGCGTCCAACGGGGGAGGGAAAAGAGGCACTCCGATATGGGCGGGACCCCAGAGCATATGGCCCGCGCACCTTCTCGTGGATAAGAGAAACGAATGGGAGAAATAGTAATCATGTGGAAGAGACGAAATCTAATGAGGGTGGCAAATAATTCGAGGAATATCCAAGATAAACGCTTCGCGATGTAAAAGAGACTCGTCCATGAGAAGGTGCGCGCGCCATGCGCTCTCAGGCTCCTCCCATATCAGAGTGCCTCTTCGGGCGCACCCCCATCCAACAAAGTCAAGATGTTATGTTTCAAATCTTGGCTGAAAAGCATGGGGTGGGGGTCAACTAGCCCTAATAACCCCCAATTTCGGACTAAGGATTGAATCCCATAAGTAGTGTGAGTTCTGAACTGTCAGCAAGACACCTGAGAAGCTTTAGCAGCTTTGAAGGACATCTCAGGTACTCAGGACGACGGCCGGCGAACCTCTATGCCGAAAATGACGGCCGGCGCCACCTATTCTGAGGTTGCCGGCCAGCGGCGTCCCATGCTGCATGCGACGCACACGCAGCGCGGATATTGGCTCGCCCGCGAACCACAAAACCCGCCACGCCATCTTCAATTGGGCCGGTTGGAAAGACAATTTTTAATGATCACGACTGATCACGTCGTAACGTGGTTATCATGTGCAGAGCGAGTATAAAAGGCGCCTCATCTCACTAAAGTCCTCAATCGGCATTCTACTGCCGGCCCTGGAGGGTGACTTCGAGTCACTCTTCGGAGGCCAGCATATTTTTGACCGCTGAGGGGATAGGGTATCTCCACGGCTGGGGGCGGCTCTGCCGTGATCCGCGGGGAGGGTGGTTCCTCACCGCAGATTGCGGCGGACCGAGGCGGGGCGTTTCTCCGCCGTGGGTCGGGGTGACATGCTTGAGGTAAACAATAATACAAATAATGATAGTGGGCCGTCTGGGGTGCGTTCCAAGAAGATTTCCACGGGAGGAAAAATGAATCTGATAAGAGCCGACCAATGATAGATGGAGAGACCGCTTGAAATGAGCCTATCTGTTGGATTATCATTCGTTATATCTTATCAGACCCATTTTCCTCCCATGGAAATCTTCTTGGAACGCACCCCTGGTAAAGGTCGGCGGGCTGTCGACATACGGCTGGCCGGCGAACCAAAAGCGGGCGGCCGGAGGACGGAGACCGCGGGCCAGCTGGGAAAGGTTCGCCGGCCGTCGTCCTGAGTACCTGAGATTGAGAACACAGAATCCGTCTTGAACTTTGCAATGGTATGAAATAAGCCTGGAGCGAGCTATCCATCAACTGTCATGAGCTGACTAGTTGCGTATGCCAGCAAATGATAGCTCATAGCGTTGAGTGGATACGTAAAACAACTGAAGTTTAATATTATTAACGGTGCTATGTGGGAAGGGGGGGGGCACTGTTATATCGCACTTGGCCACGCCCATTTTTCCGTGCCGCAATGACTCTCCTGATTTTGGAAGGGGAGGGAAACCCCGGGTAGGTGCTCAAATTTTGTGCGGCACAGTAAAATGGGCGCGGCCAAGCCCATCGCGCCATAATGGCCCCCCCTTCCCACAAAAGGCCAGTAACGGTCAAAAATTCCAAGGGCTGCCCCCGATCCACAGTACCCTTTTCGCGGCGGGACCAGCATGAATTCTCGGCTCGCATGCTCCCATGGATCTTTGGCCAGTTGTTCGATCAATATGCCTTACATATTCGTCATCACAGTGTACGCCGTGGAAAACTGTTCAAATTAAGTAGACTTTTTTTTTCGAAAACGGCTGAAATTCTGTCTGCAGGACCATTTTCTCGTATGTGACGTCAGTTTATCGTGCGAATCGATGTTTGCTTGCAGATAGCAGAAATATTGAAGAAAAACTTGAACGAGAAGACCTTTTGTTGTGGTTAATGATATTTTTCACACATTTTAATCATCCTACTTTTCTGTAGTGCTTCGAAAAAAAACGAACTTAACAATTTCAAATTTGCTTCTCTTCAATCCAGTATGTTATTTTAGCTTTATTTCATCTGTTCTTAAGACCCTTTATTCGAAACACCATGGAGAGTATGACCTGCGTAAATTGCTTATGCTTGAGTAAACAGCGAATAAAATGAACGAATTAAAATATGAATGGAAAACACAAATTTAGCATTCACTCACAGTGTTCAGACAGTGTTGAATCCACCATACATGAGTTCATGATTTTACACATCAATATGAATTATAATCCTTTAATGAATGACTTCACAAGAGAAGCGGCCGCAAGCAGGAACTTATTGAACATATCGTTCAATCAAGTGTGCCAAGAATCCATGCTGGTCCCGCCGCGAAAAGGGGTATTGTGGATCGGGGGCAGCCCTTGGAAATTTTGACCGTTACTGGCTTGTCTTCCCACATAGCACCTTATTAACTACAGAAAAGCTTTTGGATCTGCGGTAACTATCATCAAAAGCGGAGAGATTAGAACAATAACAAAATCGAATTGGACAAAATTCAAATTCTATCAGCTTCAATACAGACTATCGCGTTTTAAAACTCTTCAATAAAAGCAGAATCTTCCATCAAACAAGAGCAAAACTCGATGAATACGATACGAAACGACTAATCAGAAAAGAGGACCAAAGATCGACAACGCCACATCATTGCCCACTTAAAACGTCGTAATTCGCCAAACAGCCGGCACGAACGCTCAAAAGCTAATGTATTTTACCTTAGGAGGCACTTTTTGGAGAAGAAAAGGCGACGATGACACTGGTAGAACTTCCCGGAGACCTCTTCGCATGCCCGGTTCACGTCGAGTGCGTGTTCCACGGCCGCGCCCGGTCCGGCTGCTGATTCATCCTTCCATGCGGGACCATCCCTGACGACGCAGCCGCTGCCCTTCAAGCCATTTCATGGACGAATGTGAAAACTCGTTGTGAATAACTGAAGGAGCGGTATGTGAAGGACCCATCGAATGCTCGTGGTTATCGAAGCCCACTGATGAACTGAAAAGAGATAAGAGTGCAGAAATCGTCGCTGATTTTGCCCTGTTCCCCTCAGGACTCGGAAATTTTCCTCCAAACATCTTTAAGGGCGATTGATTGTTCGAGGTGCTGAACTCTATAATGGCCCCTATTTTTAATTTTTGGGAATAATACGGTATGTTACGACAGTTTAAACGTCTTCGAACGCAGCCGAAACGAATAAACTCGGCGATTTTGAGAAGGTCAAGCTTATCGCCGGTTTACAGTATACCTGCTGTATATTCGTGTTCAGCACAAGTTCGCTGCACCAAGTTAGGGCAAAATTATTTCCCGAGCACTGCAGTTTGAAAAGAAGAATAGTGCCGACTATGGAAGGTTCCGCAACTATACAGAAGTAGGTCAATGCTTTCTCAGACGATCGCCGCATTCAATGCGTGTCGAATATGAATTAAACTCGAAAACAAGGTGGTTTTGAGCACAGTCAGGGAACGTGCTGCTAGGGAAGCACGTGCTCTTATTGTGTTTCAAATTACAGCACGTGCCTCAACATATAAGCCGTCCAATGCGCGCGTGATACACATTCAACTCGATGACAAAACGATTATCCAAAAAAGGAAAGTATACGACGCACTCCTGAGGAGGAGCTAAGAGGTCCGCAGCTTCGCCGGTTTTATTACCCCAGTTTGCGGTACTTTACCCGCGCCACCACTGGAGACCTCGTCCAACCGCTGACGGCCCCAGATGGTGCTCGGCGAGCTGGCCGCGCCGCACGTTGGTGTGTGCGACTACGATAACGCTGGGACTACCTTGCAGCACGTACTCCTGCGATTGAATTTGGCGGCACATGCTCCTGCTATGAAATTTTGCAGCACGTTCTGCTGTTTGGAGCACGTGCCCCCGTGGTAGAGCCTTTTTGATGGGTGTGGTCACTCGAGTTGAATGCATATTCGACACGCATTTAATGCGGCGGTTTTCTGAGTTAGATTTGGCTGAATCCTCGCCACAGAGGGGCTCGGATATCATGACCTCCATTTTACGTTTGAAAATCGGAATTGTAAATGATCAGCACACCATGAACCTCTTCAGAAGGAGTTGAAACACAATTTGAGATTTTCATCAAACTACCTACCGTATATCTACCGTATTATCTGGTAAAACTGAAAACGAACTTTCTCGTGTTCAGGACCCCCAATCAACCCCTGTAAGTAGTTTGCGCTAATCCTTTTTTTTCGACCTCAGGCGAAAAGTAAAATAGTCTTCCAGTTCTCTGTACGAATGAGGCCCCGGTTGGTCATCGCGAAGCGGCGCGATCGGACTCTAAATATACCCCTTTAGGCGTAGTGCGCATTATCCATGAAGGGCGATATGACACGTATATATCTAGCAGCTGGCCGCTATCGCTCTCATACTTCGCGCGACGCGGCAAAGTGTTTGTTATATAAATCGACCGAAAGTCGATATTGCTGATATGCACTGTCGCTGTCGCGCGTCGCGGGAAGTATGCACTAAGCCTAAGCGTTAAAGCGACATCGTTTTGAAGTTAGATTAAATTAGATTTATTATGCCATATAAAATGTCGTGAGATAAAAAAACGGAAGAAAACAAAATTACAATAATACTAAGCAACCACAAAAGGATCACGCGATATGCAATAGAGAAATGCTAAGTGAAAAAAATCGAACCAATTATTTGCTTTCTGAGAAACCTGTGAACTACGTGACACTAACTGCTGAGCAACCTCGCTTCAGCAAAACGCTTAAAACCCAAAAATGTTTTAATATGTGCAGTGTTCTGCATCAGCTGGCCGTAAACAGTAGCGGCTCTAATAGCAAAAGCATGAGCTGATATAGTAGATCGCGCTCGAGGTGTGAAAACTTTATACTGTTCCCCCTCGTTCTAGTTCGCCTTAGGCTGAAAAACTGTTGGAAACCTATCTTGATTTTACCGTTAATCAGTTTGCAGACCATACAAGCATCAAAAACTTGCATCAAAAGGTTACGGGGTACCTCATCATCAAGGTGCGCTAGCGATTCCGCCGCAACTGAAAACGATTCGTCACAGTCATAGTCAGCCAAACCAACAACTTGATGGACCTCTTCGGGAAACAAACGCTTCCTCTGGCCCAAAATCGTTCCGAAATTGTCGATGAACCTCTGTCGCTAAACTGCACTTCTGCCCGCAAGTCGTGCGTCGAACTGATATCTCCACAACTTCCTTGATTTCACTGCATTCAATCAGTAGCCGTCCACGCCTCTGGACAAAAAGTCAAACTTGCTCAGATGAGTCCGGGCAGAGAATTTGGGGGCGCGATGGGTAATGGCTAAATATAGCAGCGATAAGGGGATTTTGACTTGATAAGTCCTATATGCAACGCATAGACCGGGTCAGAACGAGGGAGAGAAGCTGTAGGCTCGATGGAAAACAGTGATTTACCGTTTCACATTTCAGAACCTCGAAGAAAGCCGCACTCTCATCTCGACTTTCGATAAGAGCGTCGAAGTTGGCTTAGGCGCTGTTTATAGTTCCGCCGCATAGCTGCACGGCTTGGCGGCTGGAGTGTAAACGGCGCCGCATAGATTGCGCCGCGTCGCCTGATCAGTGTTTAAACTTCCACCGCCGAGCTGCGCGGCAAAATGCAATCCTATAAGGGGTCGTTTATATCCTCGCCTCCGAGCGGCGCGGCACAGTGCATTCCTGAAAATATTGATCACGCTGCGCATCACGATCGATACTGTAGGATTGCACTTTGCCGCGCCGCTGGGTGGCGCAAGTATAAACGACCCCTAACAAGGGAAGTATACAAAGCGTAGGTATGATCTGCCAAAACGACTAGTGTCGTTAGTATCTCTTCTGGCTCAATAGTAAAACTGCGCAGTATCCCGCCGCGAGCCGCAGGTTCCAAGAAGTTACAAGCTTAAAAAGCTCATTTTTTGTGCTTTTTGTACCTTCCAAAAAGCGCGTTATTCTTCGGAAAATCCGGAAACGGACCTCATAAATGTGTTCAGCACCCAAAACTACCACCCTGAGCAAATTTAGGGTTAACGAACATTTTCCGTACTTTGTCCAGACTGACAGCGTTTTGGACTTGTACGGATTTTCGGTTGGGCGCTTATTTCTACTAATTGAGGGCTCTGGAAGCGTTTTAGAAAAATGTTCCAGATTTGACTTAAAATTCTCCCAGGGGTTTTTTTTGGCGCGCCGATCACGATTCTGTGATTAATTAGTGGATTTTCAAAAGTTTTCGGCTCATTTCGTTTGAAGCTTCCCAACCGGGGAAAATTTCGAGGGAAAAACGCCACTTTCGAGATTTCCGGTTTCCCACGATAGATATGTCTCAAAATCATTTGCTGAGGGTTTTTTAGAGTGCTTAACACGAATCTGGAGTTCGTTTATCGATTTTTTACAGATTACGGTACATTACGGTGGGTATACGGTAGTTTGGTCAAAATCTCATATTTTACTCAAAATTTGTATACGGGGGTTATTCGGGGTGGAGAATACGAATTTAACGTCCATTTGTCGATTTTCAAAATACTAAGGTGGGTTTTGACCCCTAAATGACATGTTACCTACCGTAACCTACAGTAAACCTCAAAAGTTCGACAAATGGACTCCAGATTCGTTTTCACCACCCTTGATTACCCCTACATACAACTTTATAGCTAAATCCGAGAGAATTTTTTGAAACTCCAAAAAAAATGCCTGATGAGTCCCTAGAGTCCCGCCGCTGAAAGGCGCGGCAGCATGCAATGGAGGGAATCGATCGTGCGACGCCGCATGATCCATATTCCTCCACTGCATGTTGCCGCGCCTTTCAGCGGCGGGACGCTAATCGGGCTTTAAACTGCGCGATCATTATTGCAGAAATGTATGTGTTTCGCCGCTCGGCGGCAGGAGTATAAAGGCTACTTGGATAAGGTCGACCGCGCCGGCGCCTTGGTTGACATACACCGGAAGCGTCTGAAGTTTTACTTGGATGCTAATGGTACAAATTCTGAAATTTAAGATTGCTGATGATAGGTTATTTCGTCTCATTATTACCCCCATATTTCTGCATCTTGACCCAGTCTACGCCGGCCATTTACCGGGTGTCCATAATTATGCAGCAATGTCTACTTTTCAGCTACAAAGCCTGGTTCGTTCTCATCAATAGAATAATTCACTAAATGCGTATGTTATCAGGAAGCTTCCTAACTCGTTTCTGAAAAATAGAGTATCTTTCGCAGCGTATTGTAGTTATGTCACAGAAGTTTTCTGGGTTTTGTAGAGGCTATAAAACGGTGAAATTCACTTGGTTCCTACGCGTGCTGGTGTGGAGCGGAGGTTAGAGACAGTGAGAGAGTGTAGGGCAGACGGAGGCCGAGGCGTCGCGCGCGCCGCTCGCGCCTCGAGTGATGTGAATTTCGACGTTTTATAGAGGGTACGTATATAACCTTACACAATCGGAGTGTCTCGAACAGAGCATTTGTATTAATCAGTATTATACTAAATAAATATACGATATCCACACAAATATGTAAGCATATAAAAAGCAAATAATATACAAAAGAATGCAAACACAGCACCGAATGAGTCCATTGCTTGGGAATTTTGAGGTAAAATCCCAATACAAGTATGTGAGGCTTGTAAACTGAGCACATGTAAAAATTGAGACCCCGCTGAATACCAGTGAAGAGAAAACCCTGAGCTTGGGACTTACCAGTAGATTGGCAACCTTAGGATTTTCTGATAAAGGATTGTTATTAAGATCAGGGCATCCATCGCGAGAAAAAATCGAATAAAATTTTTCTTCTATAAAAATTGCTAGCTCCCGCTCTGAAGATTGCTAGGTCTGGCTATTTCGAACCGGAAACTTGACCGAAAATTTCAACGCGATTGGTTTTTGCCTTAGAAAAGACGATTAATAAGAAAATAGATCACAACAAAGCATAGGATAATCTGCATAACAGGTACATATTATTATGATATCTTTCTACACAGTGCAACTTTCTACTATTCATAGATTTCCCTAGCATTCCGGGGTTGGTGTTGGATAACAGTTGGGAAAGTAGGGATAATAATAAGGAAAGTGAGGATAAAACGGGTTCTGGTAGTAATTATACCACTGCATCGGCAGGTTTTCATTGCTTCTTGTCAGATTCGGATCGGTCGGAGTCGAAGGCGACGTCGCCCATGGGAACAGGATCCCTCCAAAAGGTGTTTCTCGTGACTTCACTTTCGTCTCTTGGGGAGCCATTGGTGAGATTCGCTTCGGTGACGGCTCACTATAAACAGGACTGATTGAGGAGCGTTTGCGCTCTCTCTCAGAGCCTTCACGGAAACCCTTCGCGAATGGATTATGAGAGATCTTGAGCCGAGTGATGTCGTTGTTCTGATACGCCGTCACCGCAATAAACGTAGTGAAGTCGAATCTGAAATCCATCAAGTTTCATTCGAAAACATTTTTCGAAACGCACACAAAAAGAGAAGAAAATAGGAAATCGACTTAAATTGCAACAGCCAAGCCAGTCGCACACGGAAACGACCTACTGCCGGAGTTATACTACTCGCGACAGGCGACCGCGACAGTGCATAGAAGGCATATCGACTTTCGGTCAATATGTATGGTAAACAGTGCGCCGCTGCGCCTGTCGCGGGGAGTATAACTACAGCCTACAATGCCCCCCACGGCTACTACTCTCGCTGCGGGCACCCATCAACCAGCGCGTCTGCCGCATGCAGGGCTGCGCGGGAATCCCTTTCAAGATTTTCGGAAACGGAAGAAAAATGGTGAAAAAACGCCGGAAATTTATTTGTTGTCTTATTCTCACCCTTCGTCGCTGCACATCCCTTGCAGCTCTCATTTGCAACCAATGAATTCAATCGATAAATTGACAATTATTCGAAATAATACCACGGCGAGGCATTTCACGTTGTCAATTTCTCGCTCCTAAAAAATCCGAAACGACAATCTCGAAAATTACTTACGAAATGAAGCCCCCTTTCAAAACAGTGTACAGCCTGTCCCACCAAAAAATAGTCCAATCTGTACCAGGTGGACGCGGGCGGCCGCGTCGTGTATTCTAAACTGATCAGGAGTCAATTTTCCGATTCTCAGCGGCTTTTTGACTTTTTCTTTTGAGCCTTAATTGCCTATGGGAGTGAAAAAACAAACGTTTGAACTTTTGACACCATAAATAAAATTCCTCGGTGAAAATAGGAAAATTCTGTTGTGATCTGCTTCTAACGCGCTGCCCGTTGCCACCTCTACCTGCCTCCGCCAAGACTCCTAGCTGGAAGACACGCTGTGGGTGCGGGAAACCGTGTCTTACTTTTTATTGCTGTTGTAGCGGTAGACAAAGGAAGAAACGATGGCTTTCAGCGGAAAAGCTCCACAAAATCATTCATTCTCAGAGAGAAGGGTATTTTCGAAAAGATCCCCAGAACGCATTCAGATTTGTGCCACGCCCATTTCTTGTCAGCCCTCAAAGGGGTCGCAGTTTCAGGACCCCAAACTTTGTGAATGATCTGAGACAGGCTTAGATATTGGGTTGAACCCAACAGGTGGGATTTGATTTTCAGCGCCTCATGATGCCTCCGAACACCCTAGCCTAAACCCATTACCATAAATCGTGTAGCACTACATTATTTATTCCGTTTCCGGACCCAAAAATTCGGAAACTGAGCGGAACAACCAAAAAGGCACCGGAAATACGGAAACGGAACAGTTCTGCAAAGCCCTGGTCGTGTGCACCATTCAAAATGTGGCTACTAAGCGACCCACGTGATGGACGCATCGATTGCTGGGTGGTCCGCAACGAGATCAGCAGCAGTGGGATGCACTGTATGCATTGCTTGCATCATCCTAGATGAAAGCCGCTATGCAGCTAGGTGTAGCTGCTTGAAGTGTAGAGAAAACCGGTAGTCTCTCTCGTCCTCGACTTCTTGCAAAACATTGATGAAACGAAAACTTACCTTATAGCGGCAACTAGTGAAGAGGGATCAAGGGCAGGCGTGTTTTGGTCCATCCACATAACCGAGCTCTCCATGCGGTAGACGTACAGCACTGGGACGTACTTGTGCATTGAATGGAGTGAAATCTAGACAAATTATTAACTCAGCAATCTGTTGAACATCCAAGCGGTCTCGCGCGCGACAGAAGTCGTTTTTAGTTCTGTTGCCGTGTGGCGACGTTCATCCCTACTATACCAAGCAGGGGTGAGCATTTTCCGTTTACCGATTTACCGATTTTCCGGATTTACCGGTATTTTTCGGAAAATTTTGATTTACCGATGTACCGAATTTTTCTCGAAATTTACCGAAACTTTTACCGAAAAGGAAAAATGGGTGTTTTCGCCGATTCGGCCTACTTCTTACTCGTATTTCACGTGATTGCCACTGTTATGGCATGCCCTTGGCACGATATCCGTTTTCATCCTTATTTTTGTTACTCTTTTTTAAACTGTTTGGCTTACTTTTTGAATATTGAAACGATCACTTCATGTTTTCTATTAAGTGCTTCTTCTTGTCGAGATATGTACCACTACGAGAAATACATATTTTATTTAGAAATGTGAACGGGTTCGCAACACAGCAGAGGTCTGAAGCAGATATTTCAGGAAGTGGAAAAATTCTTTTGAGCCCCCGGACACAACACTGAATCCACTGCGCAGTTCTGGGATGACTGCATTGTGAAATTATCGTATCCACACCTTTCCTCACTGACCAATAAGGTGCTTGTGGGATGACGGGGGGGCACTGTTGTATCACACTTGGCCACGCCCATTTTCCCGTGCCGCAACGACTCCCCTAATTTTGGCAGGAGAGGGAAACCACGGGTAGAGGCTCAAATTTAGTGCGGCACGGTGAAATGGGCGTGGCCAAGTGCATCGCGCCACGGTGCCCTTCCCCCATGCCACATAGCACCACCAATAAAAACTTGTGCGCGCCTCCTGGCACAGTTGAGGCGGAAAGGATATTTTCCTCAGCTGGCCTAATTTTGAGTCTCTAGAAAAAGGCCTTGACGACAGAAAATTTGAAAATGTTACTCTTTCTCAAAATCAACGTCCAGCTGATCGGGTTCAGCCATTGAGCTCAGTATAATATGTAAAACTCGCTCATTATTTGCACTATCCTCATGCACTTTTGACAATGATGCATAAATATTGTTTATTTGTGCTATAGTATGGGATATGTACCAAAGTCGAAGTCGGAATTTTTACCGAATTTTCCGTTTTTACCGTATTTACCGAGAAAAAAATTCGGTAAAAATTTTCGGTAAAAAATTTACCGAAAAGAATATTCCGCACACCCCTGATACCAAGCCTACGGGACAGGGGCTGTCTACTCAACAAAGGAGGAGTTGTCCCGCCTTTGACGGCTCCAATTCCACTCGGGACCACTTCGCTCGCGTTGAGAGGCGTGACGTTTCAAACTGCAAAAACGGGACACTTCCTCCCTCGGTGTGTAGAGAGCCCCTGCCCCTAACCTACGTGTCATGGCGCGATCAATAATGTAACATTGCACTACGATGCGTTGTTTGGTCGCGGAAGTATAAACGACGCTTATCAACTTTTGAACAACTGGTTTATGGTTTGATGGTTTCGAGTTACAATTTTTGAGAGGCTGTGTTTCCCTTGTAAGGAGTCTTGAGCAATTTTGGAGATATCAATGTGATTGAAGCGAGATTCCCTCCTGGAAGGGCGCAGAACTAGAAAATGGTTTTCTGCGTGTACTGAAGCTGGGACCGAATCAAAAAAAATTGAATTTGGACACTAAAAATCATTACTAAGTAAAGAAATTCAACAAATATAAGAGTTTTCGAATATTCGATGCTTCCAAAAAAAAGTATTTTTTCTAAAGTTCGACTCATTCGGGAATCGAGTTATTCGGTCTCTCGAAAAATCGCTACTATACATAGGGGTATCAAAATTACCGGTTTGCCAGATCGCTGGCTTATTCGAGAATCAAAATAACCGATTTCTCAAATATTTTTTCATCTTCAAGTCACGTTATTTGGGTGTTTTACCTCCAAGAAATTTCTTTAATTGTTTACCCCAATTAGTCCCAAAATTCAAAAAAATCACAAAAATTTCCAGGTGAACTTTCCAACATGCATTCAAATCAAACCAAGTTTTTGAAATCGTTCATTTACTCGAAAACGTTTCTGCCACAATTCGATTTTGTTCACTAGGTCAAGATTTCAAAAATTGTCATATTTTAAGTATTTAGCGAATCAAAAGCTTTACAGAGGCAGTATTCGGACGAATTCACAAACGCGGCAATTTTCAAAAAAGGGAAGTTCTAAAATCTATTTACTACGAATTTTCAAGAAGGTTGTTCGAGCCATTCATCTATTTAACAACTGATATCGAATAGCCGTGTTTAGGGCGCATTGCAACTTTGGAGGATCAAGGCTTACCAGAGAAAAAGAGGAGACGAAGACAGTTTTGTTTTTCCTGCGAAATTCACCCCCAATTTCGTTTCACCCAACTTTTTCCAGCTCCTTGCGACCTCGAATTACACCTGTTGTGCGCCGTAACCATTATCAATGTTGCCATCTAGTATTGCCATTGGATCTTGCCCACTACATCCGGTCATTTGAGTGCAATCAATCGCCTATGGAGAACACTTCCTTTGGCGAACGGATTTAGATTCTATCTCATAATTCAAGAATATAATTGGCTATAAATATGCCTGTATCTAATTAGTTCCCACCTAAAATTTCAAATCATAAGTTATTTTAGCTTTCTATCACATATATTGCTACAAATATGATGTCTCGAAGAGCTTTGTAGAAGTTGAACAAATTTCGCTCTAATTTAGCGCACTGCTTCGGCCGATTGGATTTTTTTCCGGTTTTGTTATAAGTCGAAAATCACAGTTTTTCAAAAAGTCGACTTTTGATTTATTCGAAATGTGAACTTTTTCGAATAAACGACTTATTCAATTAAATAGAAGCCGACTCTCTCAATCGGATGATGATTCGCTCCTTGGCTTTGGGTCAATTATATATTGCGCTATCTCTGAAGAGAGGAAAATCTTCAAACCTTAGGGTTATGAATACTCCTTAACGCTTTTGCGTCATGGGCGTAACGCGGCGTTCAGAGTTTTCGCAGGGCGACGCGGTGACACATGCTAATGCGACGCGAAAATCGCGCCTTGCAGGATAACAGGTGTGGACGCTGCGCGAAAGCTAGGCGAGTACGCGGTGTTGCGTGCGTACGCAATTTTGCGTAAACAAGCGATGGCAATTTCTTTGTAACAGAAGCAACATATTTGTTTGTTGTCTAAGCGCAGGTGACCGTAAATATGCTTGATTTCTTGTTTTTTTGATTTGTTGCGTTAATGAAAAGCAGTGATGAGCTTGCCTTGCCACGACGTTCATAGCGTCGCGTTAGGGGTTATTTATACTCCCTTGCTGGGCGGCGCGGCACAATGTAATCTTACGGTATCGATCACGCGGCGCCGCACGATTGATATGATAGGAATGCACTTTTCCACGTCTCTCGGCGGCGAAAGTATAAATGACCCCTTACGTTGCAAGACGACGCGAATGACGCCGCGCGACAGCTAATCGCGCGTCATTTCGCATGTATCGCGCTTCATCACTGTGAACACTTAGCGACGACAATCTCAACTTGATACGCCGGCTAATTATAACATCGCGTCGCGCCGCGAAAGATCTCTGAAGGCCGCCTAGTTGCGGGCTTCGCATAGAAGTATGAATCCTTTCTAGAGACCATATTTACTCCAGCGGCAACGCCATGGCGGAGCGGAATAAAGTTGGCTTTAGGTGTACCGTGCGTCCAAATTCTATACATGCGCCATCCACCATGGTGGTAGAGAATACTTTTGAATAAATGATGATGAAGCGGAACGAAATTGAAGATGGAGTAATAACTCAGGCGATTCTTGGTCCCAAGCCGCACCGAACAGGAGTAGGAGCCGTCTGACAGTTCGGCTCGTTCTTCCAGTCTCCGGGCCACTGCTGTTGCTGCTCGAGCCAACTAGAGGAGCTCAGACTGCAACAGCAGTAGCCCGTTGAACAACAGCAGTGACCCAGACAGCAACAGAAGCCAACGCGCAGATTGGGAAAACGAGCCAAACTGTCAGGCGGCTCGGGGCCAAGAGTCGCATGAGAATGCAAATGATGGAAATATCGGTTCGGGTATCACACGCGGACAAGGCATCAGTCCATTCATACTCCGACGCGACGTTCGCGCGTCAAAAGAGGGCACGCTGGGGATGCAAAAGTATGATTCCAATACACCTCCTAGCCAGAGCTTCTGGAATTGACTATTCTGTAACGCCTTATTTTTCCTTGTGGAAAAAAGTCGATTAGGACAAGCTATTTATTACAGGTTATTGTAGGACAGATGAAAATTGATCGCTTCACCCTGTTAAGGCTAAAAATTTCCTAGCTACAAAACCTGTTTACAAACTATAAAAGTGCTATATTCGCACAGTTCTCTCGCGTGCGGGCGTAGAGCGGAGGTTAGAGATAGCAAGAGAGCGTTTAGTGACCGGAGAGAGCAGCATCGCTCGCACTCGCAGCGAGTGAAGTGATGGGAATTTAAGTTTTTTTTTACAGAGATTGCAGAGTCCGGTAACTATCATTATGCAATGATAATGTTTTTCAACAATTCCTTAGGCGACATAATATTTTCGCCGACTTTTCCCTGACTTCTGAACCCTCACATCCCCACTATTTCGCACCTTACATAGCGATTCGTCAGCGACAAATGGATAGATGCTACTGAAAAAGTTTTTTTTTTCTTCAGAAACGGAGATTTCTATGAAATGAGTCCATTGAACAGCAATTGGAAACAATAGAAGTTTAGGTACCTCAAAAATGCTTTTAAAACCTATGCAATCCTACCATACTAGTCTCATTGTTAGTGTTGTAAGTTGGAACACTTGCTAGTGTTGACCTTGTTACAATAGCTCATGTGTCCATAGGTTACGCAGTGAATGGGTAAATCGCTGTGAATCTGGCCAATGGCAGCGTTCGCGGCTAATCGGCTCTTTAGCCAACGGCAAACCTCTGCGATCTGCCAACACAATGGCAGGCTGCATTGGTCTGGGAAAACACTCATCGCCCTTCTGTGAAGTTCAGGCATACACATGATGACGGATCTGTCAGGAGATTTGTCAAAATATTCACACTCATGATAGATATAGACAGATGCACGCGCCATTATCCTCCAACACTATGGGAACGTTTGCAAATCGTACCTTCGCGGAGTAACTATGAGATTTTGGTGAGCCCTAGTTCATCGAGGAAGAGTTCAACTCACGTGGAATGGATCGTTATCCTGCTGGTTGTTGGTGACTTTTACTCTGTCGAAAGCGACCGTCCTGCTCATCCACGATCTGCCTGTATCCACAGCTCCATCGTGATAAGGGACATTCCGCGACGGCGTCTGGGGTTCTCCTTTCCCGTTAACTGACCAATCACCAGCACTGAACTTGTACCTAAAGCAGATGAAATCAACCAGACAACTAATTGTAATAGAATTTTCCTTTTT
Source organism: Aplectana chamaeleonis (assembly GCA_029168955.1). Lineage (NCBI taxonomy): Eukaryota > Metazoa > Nematoda > Chromadorea > Rhabditida > Cosmocercidae > Aplectana > Aplectana chamaeleonis. The sequence continues at coordinate 11,680 of JAPDOI010000981.1, read as the reverse complement.
ATACATATTTCACCGTTCACAGGCGCAGTTTAACCTCCGAGGTAATTGTTCATATTATAGTCCGGCCGCCGTGTATATCAACCCTGCTAAGCTCGAAATCTCCTCAAAAAGTGACAAACTTTGATGGAGGGAAACGTTTGCTGCAACCCATGAAATCGAAAAATCTGAAGAGTACAGTCCAAGCTTGTGGGTAAAATGTGATATCACGGTCCGGTGGCTGTGTGTACATAGCAATCCTGCTAAACGCGGAGTCTCAATTCTTCCGAATAAGCGAAAAGACATCAAGCATACCTTCCCTCCGCACTCAAACAAAGACTCATTCGCCCCGCCCACTTCAAAGTTTTCAGTCTCAATTAGGAAGAGAAGAGTGATAGATTTCAATCAAAACCTATGTCCTTATTTTTTTTTGTCCTGTTAGCTTCATATTTTAGTCTGCTCCAGTTGAATGACTGCGAATGACGAGAAAAAATATGCCCGAGACAACACATCCACAAAAATCTCGTCGTTTAAAATCACAGTTTTTGAGGAGCCACAGCTGTTTTCGTTGTGGTCTGCGAGCGATTCTAGAAACACCATTGTGACCAGAGCGGAATTATCTCCAAGGCAAATAGAAAAACTAGAAAAGAATTTTGAGGTTGAACCGTTCGTTTAAATGGCTTTGCCAAGATGAAAACTATAAATTGTTTATTAACATTTCATCATTAGGCGTCTGTTTCTGACAAACCTAATGCAAATCTTTCATACCGGCAACACAAGACCTTAATAAAGCGTTGTTCACGATGAGAAACCGTTTTCTAGTTTTCGATGTTCTAGCGTAGAATCACGAAGTAGAGGATAATAGCGGAAAGTTCCCACGAAACCGTCTATTTTTGGAGAGAGCCTTGTTTAAACGGAAACCTGAAGTAATCAAAGGAGTCAACTTGTTGTGTTCGCTGCACTGCGGAATTTCAAAATAGAAATGATAGAATTATTTAAAAGTTTCTAAGTAAGTGACTTTCGCATAAGTCTCCAGGTGCGACTCTCCATGAACCTCGGCATTGTGAATCCGTAGTAAATGTTTGTTGAACTGGACCGCGAGGTTGATATACAGTTTATTGGCTTACGTACGTTTCGGCGGGATCGCCTTCTTAAGAATTTTTCTCGAATCTCAGTGAGGTTTAGCTGACATTTGGCAGGGTAAGCACATTTCTGATTTGTTCTTTCCAGGCTCTGAAGAAGGCGATCCCGCCGAAACGTACGTAAGCCAATAAACTGTATATCAACCTCGTGGTCCAGTTCAACAAACATTTACTAAGTGACTTTCTTTCCTGTTTCTTATATCGAAATTGCCTGAAAATAAAATGGTTCTAGTGCACATGCTTGGGTGTTGGAATCTTTCGAAACAGAGAGTATTCATATCTTCGGCAACTGCTCCCTTGTTTGGATACCTCTTGAGGGCAGTGTTCACGATGAAAAAGTTGCTCGTTTTTTGGCGAAAACGTAAGCTTTGGGTCGTTGTATGAACATTAAGAACGGAAGCACGATATAAGTGGCCAGGAAGTGGATGAAAATTTCGTGGACCAGCCGACCCAATGGATCACCCCACTCACGTCATATAACAGTCATCCTGTAGTCCTTTCGCCAGAGGGACAGGAAGTGAATTTTTGAATATTCTCTATCGCGAGACGTTGTAACATATGAAGTAGCAGCATGTGAATTGGCGCATCTCGATTTCAAAGCATTGTCGGTACAAGAAACAGAAAACAAAGTCTCTTCCCTAATAATTTCGATGCTCAGAATCTATTGCCGACTTCAGGTTTGACGCTTTGTGTGCAGTCTCCCGATACACACCAAAAGGCATTATAAAACATTTCAGGAATTCCTTTCAACAAATTTTCTCCGGTGTTTGAGAGTTCTAAAGGGTGAGTCCTTTTGACGTTTACTTAGTGGACATATCTACTCAAAAACATCGAAAACTGGAATGCGGCGTTTTATCGTGAACACTGCCTTTAACCTAGGATTGGGTTATCCAATGGTTCAGCCGACCCGCGAAATTTTCACCTATTTCCTGGCAGTTTCTTATCGTACTTCCGTCATTATGCATCTTCGACTGACCCAAAGTCTAAGTTTCTGCAAAAATCAATGACACTCTTTTCATCATGAGCACTGCTTTTAACCATATTCCAGCAAAAAGCTATAAAGTGTTCAGACAAGGACATTTCACATCAGTTTTCGGATCAATTGGTAACTAGAGGACCGCTTTTCGTAACCACCGAATGAGCGAGTTTTGTGAGAATAACTCCGATTTAGCGGGAAATCTTGACATCAAAAATCTGCTCGGACCCTGCCTTTGAGAGTAAATGTCACAGAAAGTGGGCTATTTTAAGAGCATTTGGTAAGTGCATTTGAAGTCGGTGACATTTTTTTGACTGCTGAATGACATTTCACTTCGGTGTTATGGATTTCCTATCCAGAACTGCACCTTTTCTGACGTTTAAACCTTTCTGAGGCGTCTACGACTTCCTGGGGTTTTGATTTGTACCTTTTGTAGTTTTGTATCCCAAACTTAGCTAAATGTTCCAGAAAGGCTCAGTGATACAGCTGGCTATGATGATTCGAATGTGATCTCCTTTTCGCCCAAGTGAAATTTTCAGGAAGGCTATATACTCACCTCAAGTCATCCACTCGCTCTAGGCGTAACATAAGCGCGTACGAGTCGTCTGGATTCATTCCATACAGTCTGTACTCCAGTTTTGGGAAGATTTTTCTGGAAGCGATTCATGGATAATTGAACTTTCTGATTGTTAAACAGTTCCAAATTGCAACAGAGCTCACCTGCCACTTTTGGTAACAATCATTTCAGTGGTATGCCGATGGAACTTCCGCCACAAACCTTCTGTCAGAAGAGATGCCGTTATTGTCAGAGGGTACATCTTCAAAAAAAATCACATGATGACGATCAGTAGAAAACAATGGGTGTCACTCAAAAAAGGCGAAGAAAAAATTGTAGCTCCATAGCTCAACAAGCGGCCGTATAGGTTTCAATGCAGCAAAAAATGAGATTTTCCTGATTGAAATTCTAAAATTGGAGAAAGAGGCACCTAGTCCAATACAATTGTAATGAACGGAAATTGGAGGACCAATGCAAAAAAGGTCTTCTACTATTGTAGATTGCATACCGATAGTAATAACCTGATAAGTGGACTTGATGACACTCGGAAACACCTAATTACCATATTGTCCCACTCATACACGCCCACAACCGGTAGCCCCACCCCTAATTGCCACAGGCAATCTGCGTTCGCTGAGGAAAACGAAAACCCCTCTTATAACCCATTCGAGCACAAACTCTCAGACGGATTCACCTCGTCCCATGGAATCGCGGTAACGAAATACGAAAATAAGGCATTCACCTGCGATGGATTTGAAGTGGTGTCGCCCTGAATGGATATTAACTGTGTTAAGGGAAGAGCGGGTTTCAAGTCCATATCAGAAAACTAAATGTTTCAGTGCTGGTTCAGAGATGCAATACGATAGGCTCCTGAAAAAAACATTCAATATGCACTCACTCGTCAATTGAAGAAAACGATTCTGTACACGACTCTTTAAAATGAAACTGCGACCAAATAGGGACCACCAAATTGAAGTTTCGAAAAACTATTGCGGGTTGTGGCCGAGGCAAAAAGAAACTACGGATAGATCAAAAACGGTCAAAAAGTTCACATCTTGAGATTTCAAATGAAGAATAGACATTTACAGCCCAACGCTCGCCAGGGGGTTCATTGGGCCGCGAAACATATGAAATCCCTCCTCGGTTTGGCGGAAGATTAAGGTAGGGTACTGTAGATATAGGACATTTTACCTACCGTAACCCACCGATGTCTTTAGAAAAACTCGAAAAGGATCCCTTAATCGTGTTCGGCGCCCCAAAATAACCCTTTTCGACAAACTTTTAGTTGAAAATGTTCCAATATCTGTTATCCGGCAACAGAAACTTTAGTGGTTTTTGATCTACCTGGCGTGGAATTTTAAAACACCGAATCGCTTCTTTTGTATCTCCCGCGGCCCTCAACATATCGTTTTTCGAAACTACGGGTTGAGCTCGGGTTGGTCCCTAGTAGGGACTCCATATCTAGTAGCAGGGCAGTATTCCCTGACGTTTCAACCTTCTCCAGCCCACTAGACTAATTTAGCGTTTACAAAACTTTTTGAGGAATGTCTCTTCCCTACGCCGGACTTTCCCTCCGTGCTGAAAGGAAGGCGAAGAGGTCGAAATAACGACGGGTAAATTTATAGGTAGGTGTACAAATGAATTTTGAGAGAGCTAGAAAGTACGGCGTAACTAGCGCGTTGGCCTGCATAGCATGTCAACTAAGGTTCTAAGGCTCTACTAGTTTGCTAGACACATTTTTCCGTCATCTCTCTGAATGGAAAACAATCTGCATCTTTTTTGTATTCGGAACACTTATCCACCCCGGTGGCAAAACACATTCTGCAGGGAATGTTGTTTCTTGCCTCAATTCGGGACAAAAATCTGCTGAAGGACTTAACATTCTGTGAGAATGATATGGGAACATGTCCTTTCATTTAAACATTCTGACGAAATATCTAAAAAATTTTGTTTTTGAATTTTCGCAAAAAAGAAAGAATTTTTTTATAATTAACTACTACTTTCTCCAGTCTAAAGAAACCATTATTCGATAGCGATACCGACAGCAATTGATGATCAGAAGGCCCTTGAATATCCATTGGGGCTGTCTGAGTTCATAGAAAATTCTGACAGTGTAGACCTAAATCATGGTACCGAAAAACTTTCAATCGGGCGAGTCCATCACTTCAGGATTTTTTTAGAAGAGGCATTCCCCATCATATCTTGATTATACAACGATTTCAGGGCACATAACCTCATACCTTAACATTACAGACAAAGCCTTATCTTACGGTAAATATTTTGCGAATTATGGGTAATTTATTAAAGATTCAAATAGGACAAGCTTGTGGGGTTCTCGAATAATTGTTCATAATCCATCCTTTTTGGAAAAATTCCAGCAACGGCTCTACTGAAAGGTTTCCGCTAGCCCGTTCAGGCTTGAAATGACCTAGCTCGTAGAGTGTCCAAGTATTCTTCAATCCTAAACAGTCCTGATGGATGGAAGGAAAGGAACAAGAAGCATTTCAAAAACTTCTAGAGCTCTGACACTCTACTCATTTCCATTTAAATGCGAAACAGGTCATATTTTTCTGGGCAGTGACAAGACAGAGGAAAAGTTAAGCTTTCGAATGGTAGACCGCATTTGATTAAAGGCAGTGGTCACGATGAAAAACGTTATCGAAAAAACTACAAAAATCAGCTAAGATCAAAAACAGCTCGAAAACTATGAAGGTAGCGCGGTGAAAAACGGGCTAGAATTAGAGTTATTAAGACCCTAAACTTCCTGTTCGTGCACACGTGCACAGAAAGATCACAGTCTCATGTTAAGCAGTCGAAAATCATCGACACTCAGAGGAAGAAATAAATGCAAACTTACCAAGATGTGTACATAAATCCGAAAATTCATTGATTGAAATTCAATTTCAAGCCAGCTGATGTTCTTGATATAAGAGATCATCGATGCCGATGATGTGAGGTGGGCTCGTCCACCATCAAAAGACAAGGAAGTTCAGGCTTCAAATTTGGCCGAGAACAGCTTTTTTTTCTCGATTTTTTCGCATAGGTTCTTCTACTCTGTACCCACAAAAGGGTTTAGAGAGGAAAAGAAGTCGAGCATTTTTGAGCGCGACCACTGCCTTTGAAAGATCACAGAAGGACGAGAAAAATTTCACTGACCCTCTTCTAACGCGGAACTTTATTTAAGGTTTAGTCCAACCCTAGAATCGTTTTTCATTTTTTCTATGTTTATCCTGAAGACGATCCCACGGTGATTCCAAGAATACCTCTGTAACCGTAAAAAACCCCGCGGGAACGGAGTTATTGTCCATCAGAAATTGCCTAGATGTAAGCGGCGAAAGCATGCTGGGCGGGTTGTCCAAGGCTGGTGATTTCTGCGCAACCGAGGTGAGTGAGCAGGACTGTCCGAAGAGAGAGGCTAAGAACTAAGGGAAGAACGGGAAGTTCGATCAAAAACCTTTGCTCATTTTGCCTGTTTTTGAGTTCGAAAAGTTGTCGAAGGGGGCGTATCAAAACGGCTTTTAGCTGTAAGCGCCCTAGAGTGGCTACTTCCTATACCTCGTCCAATCAGGGAAATCGAGGGCTCGCACTTAGCAGGTGTTATATACGGTGTGTCTACTTCAAAACTAGGATTCTTCCCTGGGGTTGTACTGTGCCTTTAATGGCCTTATATACATAGATTAGGTTGACCGGAAAGTTTTGCACCAATGTGAGGTCAGAAAAAATTCCCTTGTCCGTCTGAAATCTTGGGATCAATCGTGGTATAGCATCCGGAAGCTTAACGTTTCCTCTATCTGGTGCGGTTTACTGCTGCTCAAAAAACTAGACCTCCTTCGAAATTCACTTCGAAATGTTTCTTCAGTGGAGCGAAATTCACTATTTTCTTCCGGAATCTCTCGAAAAATGACAGTTTCTCTCAAATATTGCTTTACAACGGCTCCAGGTCCCTCATAGTTAAGTATTGAGGACACTGAATCATTTAATGATAGCTAATGTGGCCCCGCCATGAAACTCCCTGAAATTAGATTTTTATAATTTATTTTTGGGTTCGTGATAAAAGATCGATAATTGTCAAAATGGTGATAATTAGATGAGACAGCGTCCGCAAAACTTGCAGTCGGTACGGATCGCACTGATACTTTGCGTTCCTTAATGCACTTTGGCGCAACGTCGGAGCGCATATGACATAACATAGGTACGTGTACCGACTATACGCCAAGACACCATAAGGAACGAAAAGTATCGAAGCGATCCGTGCCGACTGCACCTTTGAAGTAGTGGGCCCTAATGTCGTTGTATAACGAAAACGTGAAAGAAAGTGAAATTTTTTGAGAATTTGTAAAAAATGCGATGCGTTGGCCTTTGAAGAATGTTCGCGAACCCATTCTGGTATGATAATGTAGTATTTACGCCTTTGAGTGTTCCATTAACTTGAGCAGTTTTGTTTGGTAAAAAGAAGCGGACGAGGGACATTTAAAGTTTTTCGGTGCTCAGAACTTCTTCAACATTTTGGTGCACATATTGGAAAAGGCCTTGTTTTCGAGTAGCGTCAAAAGCTATTAGATAGAGGACGAGTTTTGCCTTTGAATGGCATACTACTCCTGGTCGAAAGACCACAGACGAACTACTGAAGATTCGCAGACACTCATTTAGAGCAAACCTTTCCTGCCAACCACCATAGCCATACCGTTCTCTATTGCACTCAATATAATACCGTTTTATTACGAATATTATGTTCTATGTCGCGTTACGATTGCCACCAGTTATCGAACAGCTCGCGTGAAGTAGTTGGTGTTTTTGTGCAGGCGACATCCTCCCTGTGGCTTTCACGAACCCATGAAGTTGACACCACCCACGGCGTGAGATAGGAGTTCACCCATGTTAGGATATGCAATGTTTTAGTCGGTTAAACCAGCTCAAAGGCACAGTACACTCTCAGATATGAATTTTGAGATTTTCGTGTAATTGTAAAGAGGACCCCTCCTGTGTAACACGTACCAAACGTACTAACACGTTTCCTCCAAATAAAAGAGATATAAGCGACCACCACGGGCCAGACCCCCTCCAGCCACCACCACAGGCCCGGCCCCCTTCCTGACTTTCGATCTCAATAGCGGACAGATGGATGGATGATTTCAACCGATTCTTTGTTCTTCACTCCCTTTCCTATCTATCTCCTCATATCATTTTGCCCTCGTGCCGCGACTGCGAATGAAGAGAAATACAGGCCTGAGACAACTCGTCCACGAATTCCCCACCCTCAAAATACAGGCATCTTTAAGGAGCCATATCTCCGTTCGTAGGAGGTCTTGGACGATTTCAGAAATACCATTGTGATCAGAGTGTGGCCCTCTCCAAGATTAGGATAAAACCTGAAAAATAATTTTCTGGGTGTCCTGTGCCTTCAAGTCGGTCCGAATGGGACTTTCCACCCACGCGGTAGGAGCGCGTGTCCAGCGGGCATCGCAAAGGTTTGGACTTGCAAATCGTATAGAAGGAATATTAGACGAATAATGACTGATACTCCAGTCAGCTGTCTGCAGCCGTAAAAGATTTCATAAAACACGCCTTCGCGACGGTCGCTCGACATGCACGGCAACCCAGTTACCGGACTGTCTCGAACAGGATTTGAATTTCTTTGCCTGCATCGAGCACATGACCTGAATTTCGGTACCAAACCTGTAATCCCTTGTCTTTCGCTCGTTCAGAAGATGCATAAGCCATCTATAAAGACATTTGGTTTCTCAGAGATTGTTATTTCAGGCTACTGATTCAGAACAGAATTCTTTATTTTGATTTTTGAATTTCTTGAGTATGTCATTAGCGAGAGAGGTAGAGCAATTTGTGCTTATGCCACAAGTGCGCGTCGGAGATTATAGTGCAGCCCTTCCGGAGTTATTTCCGATATTGTGTGTGGGGGGGGGGGGAGGAGGAGGGAAATTCCGCACCCACAAAAAAACGTTCCGCATACCCAGTGGTTCCAACTCATTGTGAAAAATGAAGGAAGGTTACGCACCCACGTTAGAATTTATAGAAATCACAGTTGACTGACACATGGTCAGAGAGGAGGAGCGGCACCCCTCATCACCTCATAATCGGATACAGTTCAGCCTAATTTGCGAGGGGCCCGGCACCGCTATTCTTATGATCTAGCTAGGAACCTGGCTACACCGATCAGAGATACATAAGTCTTTTATGCCGGAATACTGCTATCGCGGAGCCTCATTGCTGCTTAAAATGTTTTTTTTTATCAGAGGAGGCTCGAAATCTGCAAAAGTTCGCGAAAGTTCGTCGAGAAAAAGTGTCTTTTTCTCCGATATAAAGTTTTTTCATTAATTTCAGTCTAGCGAGTGGACGGGGCGAGATCGTTTGCGGCGATTCTTGCGACGTTCACTGCCGGTCAGCGGAGTTTAGAAAGTAAATAATGATCGACATTCGAGCTTGAAAGTGGCACGATGAGCATTTTTTTCGTCAGTTCCGTCATTTTTTTAATCAGAACCCCGTTCATCCCTTCATTATTAGCTTCTCTCTGCATTCAGACTCGCGTATGACGGGATTTATAGACCTCGGACAACTCGTCCACCGTGCTGTCGCCACTCAGCACTAGGCAATCTTTGAGAGACCATAACTCTGTTGCTAGTGGAGTCTGAGCGACTCTGGAGATATCGTTGTGATCAGCGCTAAACTGTCTCCAAGCTAGGCTGGAAAAGGATATTGTGAAAAATTCCATATATTCCTCAGACCTCAGTCTTTAACTCTAATGGAGCGCAGTGGGCTGAAAAGAATATAGACATCAAGGTCGGCAATTAAGGTGAGCAGAGTTGTAATTAATGCATTGCTCCACCCAACGTTGCCGCAAGGCTGTAACGACGGACTGCTGAGGTGTGAACAACCACCGGAACCACGACGAGGCACATCAACGAGGCGACAACTACCACATGATTAGTGTAATCGCTGTGTAAACATGCAGATTAACACTACAGCATACCTGTAAGCACAGGCTAAAGCGATCATTGGACTCAATACTTTAGTACTGGGAAAATACGAAACCGGGACCAAGTCCATGCTTCGCTCAAACTCAAATTAACCACTTCATGCTGATTCATGTAAATCGCACAACACAAAGAGGTATGTTGTATGAAAAGGAGGAATTTTAGATGTCTAGCTCCTTTCACAATGGTGGAGCTGTTTCCGATATTAGGAGGGGGGGGGGGTAACAGAACCGCACTTACGTCAAGGCTTCGCTCACTCAGGGGTGCCAACCTTCTTGGAAGAATTAGGGAACGTTAAGCACCCAGGTAAGATTTTATAAAAATTCTCGGTGTCCAATTCATGACTCAAAATGAGATGGTGTTGCCCTTGGATTCTCCACCATAGGATACATTTCCACGACATTATATAAAGTAAAAGTATAAAGTTCTCGGATTTAGCAATCCTCTGGAGCTAAAGCAATCCTCTCATGCTGAGCTTAAGTTCTGCCACACATTTGGCTATATTAGGCAGGGATCGTACTTCCAGCAACGCAATATTTACCACCAATATTGACCGAAATCCGATATGTCTGATATGCGCTGTCACAGTCGCTGATCGCGGGAAGTATGACCCCGGCTTGAGAGTAGTTCTTGTTCAGCATGTGAGCGTTCCTCGCGGTGGTTCTAGAGCGGTCCCGTCGTTGTCCTGGCTTGCTGCCAATTCTGTAACGGCGACGTCTGTAAAAAACCTAGCCTCAACGTCTTGTCTAATTTACTCCCAGCCCCCCGAACCTGGGTGTGCAAATCCCGCCATAATCGGCTGCAAATTTTTATTTCCCCCTGAACTTTGAATTAGGAACACTGGAAAGTTGAAAATTCTAGGTTTACCTCCCAAACGCACAAAACCAATAAATAAGAGTCTATACTCGAGATAAACACATGAATAAAAACAATTTGAAAAACAGAAAACAATTTTACCAAAAAAAAATTATCAACTGTTTTCTTAACGGCAACTTCGCAATCGAGCTAGCCATGGCTACAGAGTGCTAAGTGAAAGTACGCAGCCACACCACCGCCTTTTTAAGGTGCCGTCAACTGTATCCTTTGCGAAAAATTGAAAAATCTCATCACTCAACGCGTGTGCGAGCAATGCTGCTCCCTTCGCCTGCCGTACGCTCTCTTGCTGTCTCTAACATCCGCTCCGCGCCCGCGCTCAAACGACCTAAGGGAATTTCGTGTTTCTGCAGCCTTTATATTCTGGGCGAAGTTTATTAAAAGCGTCTGGTGGAAAGGAGAGAGAAAGTCAAGCGTACTCGTACCAAATATAAATAACATTATAATATTTCATTGGAATAGCATGAGATTCAGACGATTCCTGCACAAGTACAATGGCATCCTGTACAGAGTATAAAAATTTAGAAACTGTTTTTGGAATCATTTTTTTTTCTTTCTGAGATACTTTTTCCTTGAGTGAATTCTAGGTTCCCACAAAATGAGCTATTCAAAGTCGTGTTTTTAAGTTGAAACTGTCTGAGAGGATTCGTAGAGTAGTAATGAAGAAATAAAAAGGACAATGTGGAAAATCAACAGTAATGAAAGAGCCTCAAGAAAAAAAGAAAAAGAAAATAGCTGACAATGGAGGGGTTGTGGAACGGCACGACTGAAAGGTTATCGACAGACGGTCAAAAGATTGGGGGGGGGGGGGAGGAAATCAATCCAGATCAGTAAAACCATGAATGAATTTGACCGCTTATCGGATGATTGGGGTAAAATCAAGTAAGAGGAAAGTGTTCCAAACTATTCTCTCAATCATTACGACTGTCATCAAGGCCTGGTGAAGACCAGTGAAAAGCGAGAAAGATATTAAAGAAAAAAACCTTTTACTGACTAAAGAAAACAATCCAATCAGAGTTAACTTCTACTTTGGAGAACAGACGAATAAATGCGCGTTATTCAGACAAGGGCCGTACTCGTTCTGAGGGGTGTTCTGCTAGTAAGCAGAGTCGGCGAAAGAGGTCTCAAAAGCACATCTATCTATTCACACCTTTTGTCGGCATCTTAT